>UESW01003940.1:271146-419219 GCA_900491605.1 Calamus simplicifolius | reverse complement strand
ACCTTCTTCTGCTGGACCTTCGGAGGCCGGACCGAGTTCTATTCCATCACCTCCACATCAGCCTATAACAAATTCTGGAAGATTTTCTAATGAACAACTTGATCAGTTAAGAAGCTTACTTGCTGAGTATGACAGTCACAGGTCAAATGAAATTAATCAATTGAAAGAAGACTTTAATCTGCTGAAAGAAGAATTAAATTCGAGACTGGACATGCTATCCTTTACCTTAGGCAGTTCTGTGGAATCCTTTGGTGCTGAGCTTCACAAGATCTTCGAAAGGATGGAAGGCATTGCCGATGGATCAGGATCGTATGTTCATGCAACGGGTCAATTAAAGAAGGATATTGACCTTGCAGTCTCTCAAATCGAAGCCTGCCTTGAAAATTTTAAGAAATCACAAAAGGATGATGTAATGGAGATAATAGGTCATCTAAAGAAAATTGTATTCAAGCACATCTGATCTTGTTTTGAGTTTGATAGTTTGTACTAAGGAAGTTTTTGAATATCCAATGTATCTCATTTTGAAATGTCAACTGATGTAATGGTTCTTGTTTATGAAATACAATTTACTTCTTCAAATTTTGATTGATTGGATTCCTATTTTTATTGAGATTATAAATTTTTTATATACTCTCCTTATTGCTAATAACAAAAAGGGGAGAGATAGTTGTGTATATGCAAGAAAGAAGATTGAATAGGAATATGAATAATATGCATAAAGAAAGAAAGAAAGGGGGAGAATTAATTGTTTATGCAAAATGAATTGAAATGATTATCAGTTACAATTTGATGTTTATATAAGAGGAGCTACTCAATGCAGGGGAGCTTAACAAAAAGCTCATTTACAATCTTATGCACATTAAGTTAACAATTCAATATTGATGAATTATATTGAACTCATGTACAATTTTAAAGTTTACATTGAACATTGGCATCAAAATCTTAATTTCAATGGTTTAAAGTTAAAATGACTATAATCCTTAGTTTGATTGAATTTTTGAATGCATATACTCAAAGTTTTTGTTATCATCAAAAAGGGGGAGATTGTTGACCCAATTGATGATTTTGATGATTAACAAAACTATTTGAGTATAATTTTTGAAGGCTCTGATGATTTTGATTTAGTGTTTCAGCCTATAAGACTATTGAAAGATCAAAATCAGGAGTTACAATGTGTTCTGGATCGAATCTAATGTCTAGGTAAGAATTGCAGACATTAGAGTCGACTCCGAGAATCACAGAGCCGACTCCGGAACTGGCACGGTCATTAGAGTCGACTCCGAGACTGTTAGAGTCGACTCTCACAGACGAAGCAGAAAGTCGATTTTTCTGGCTCCAACCTAGAGTCGACTCCGGGTAAGTTAGAGTCGACTCCGGAAAAGCATTCTTGTCGACCCCAGAAAAGCCAGAGACGACTCCGGAAATATCATTTAAAACCTCGAGCTAGAGCCGACTCCAGAAAAGTTAGAGTCGACTCCAACCCACCTGGAACGAAAAATAAAGTTGCCAGATCAGCTCTAACGGTAATATTTCTATTTTTACTCATTTCTAACGGATATATTTTGATACAAGGTACACTCCAACGGATAGTTTTATTCCAAAAGTGGTGTAAAAGAAATCTATAAAAAGGGAAGTCTATTGTTCAAAAAAAAAGAACGAAAAATCTGAAAAACAAAGAGAGAAAATCTGAGATAGACAAATCCCATTTCAAAAATCCGTGAGCTTGAATCTTGAGAGGAAAACCTTCTAGCTCAAATCCACTCCACTCCAAAAGCTCAAGAGGAATCCAAAGCGTTCAAATCAAAGTCTTGGAGGATTTCCCAACTTGGAGAAAGGAGATTCGTTTCTTGCTTTTCAACCCTTCTCAACTGCTTCAACCACGAAGAATCGGAGCTGAGGCTTGATTCAATCCAGCAAGGAGAAGAAGAAAAGAAGAAAAGAAGAAAAGATCAAAAGCCAACCTATCTTCAAATCAGGCTTTTCTAAACCTGTTATTCTTAATTTGTATATTTGCTCATTGAGGAGCTTTGTAATCACACACAATACTTATCTTATTTTTGCCTAGTTCAATCTGGGGGATTGAACTAGAGGAGGTAGTTTTACCTCGGGTTAAGCTTGTTTAAGCTTGGGTTAGTTGTGAGCCGTGAAAAACAACGTGTAGGGTTTTGTGCTGGTAAGCCCGTGTAAAACCAGCTGGGTTCGTTGTGATCCCGGAAAAAAAAGTTTGAGTTGTGAGCTTGGAAAACAAACTCGACTGTAATCTGAGGAGATTATAGTGTGGACCCAGTGAATCTTGGGAGTGGACGTAGGTGTTGGTGCACCGAACCACTATAAAATATCTTGTGTTTGTCGTGCTATTTTCTCTCTCTCTCTCTATCTCTCTTATTTGCTTGTGCATTGCTTCTTATTTAATTTCACTCACTTGCACATCTTAAGCAAATCTGTTTAAAATATCTCAAAAAGTCTTAAATTTTTAAGAACCCAATTCACCCCCCCTCTCTTGGGTTGCCATCTGGGCCAACAAGAGATCATATCAGAGACTTTCATGCTTCGAGGAACATCAGTACTAATAAAAGTAGGCAAGTGTGAGAGTTGAAGCTTCACAATCCACATATCCTGGACATCCACTAATGATCCATCTCCAATCATCCACGTAACGTTATCCAGGACATATAGTGCATGTCTGCAAACCTCTTTCCAGAAAAAAGAGGAACTACGGAAAGACTGAAAGTTTGAAGCAGGAGTCCACTCACCATATCTCGCACGTATAATGGAACTCCATAAGCAGTGCAGATCAAGAATGAAGCGAGAGACATGTCTAGCAAGAAGAGCGCCTCTCCTCATGATCAGTGACTGAATGCCAAGGCCGCCTTCATATATCAGCATGCAAACAATGTCCCAAGCATATAGGTGAATACTATGATCATCCTGCATCGAGGCCCAGAGAAAGTCTATAAACTATCTCTCTATCCTTTTCAGACAAGTAGTCAGGACAGTAGCGTTTGAAAGAAGATAAAGTGGAAGAGAAGAGAGAACCGAACACAGGAGGATGATCCTCACCATCATAGATAAACCAGTAACCTGCCAGCCATCGATGCAATCTTGGACCCTATGCTCAATATCACTAAATCACTGCAACGCAGCCGTCGACCAGTGATAGGGATGCCCAATACGATAATCGGTCTGCCTAGTTAAAGATATAAAAGTATGAAGAATAGCTTCCCTCATAGCTCTGGGAGTCTTCGGACTGAAGCATATCATTGACTTTTGAAGATTAACCTTCTGCCCAGAAGCCTAATAGTAGTGTTGTATGATAGAAGCAAAGGTAGACAGACATTATCCTGACCTAACAATATGCAGTGATCCATAAACAGAAGGTGAGAGACCGATAGTCCATTCGGACCCACCATAAAGGGGGCAATATGAAGATTATACTGTGCCTGATAGAGCACTCACGATAAATCATCAGCAGCAAGGATAAACAATAAGGGGATAGCAGGCAACCCTGGCACAGCCCAACAGCAGAGTGAAAAAAGTCAGTTTGACTACCATTAATAAGGAGATAGAAAGATGGTCTATGGATGCAAACTATAATCTAATCAATAAAAAGACTATCAAACCCAAATTTAAGGAGAGTATGATGTAGAAAATCCTAGCTCAATCTATCATAAGCTCATTCCATATCTAGATTCACAGCCATAAGATATTGTCGGCCAGTGGACATGTGAAGGTCATACATAAACTTCTAGGCTATAAGGACATTATCCGATATGCTACACCCTCTAATGAATGCTCCATGCTCCACATATATAATGCGGGGTATCACCTCCCTCAATCGAGTGGCTAAGAGCCGGGCATAGACTTGTACAAAGTAGTGCAAAGGCTGATGGGCTGAAGTGTTACGGAGTGGAAGCATCCACACGTTTGGGCACAAGAGTAATGAGGGTTTGATTTCACTAAGTAGGAATGGATTTAGATTGGAATACACTTTGTATTTCCTGCACAACATCGTGGCCTACAATGTTCCAATATATCGGAAGAAAAAGGTTGGAAACCCGTCAGGCCCAAAGTCCCATAAAGCCGATCGAATCTCCTCCACTGAGATAGGTCTGATAAGAAGGACATTCTCATCAGCAGAGACCTTTGAAAATAAAATCGGATGGATAGGAAACCCATCCCCAATAAGCTTAGACCACTTGGACTGAAAGAAGTGAGAAAGTTGGTCCCTGATTATTTGGATGTCTTCCTGATAATGCTCATCTTCATCAGTAATATGCTGAATTCTGTTAGCAGCTCGATGCTTCAGGATGGCCTGGTGAAAGAATCTAGTGTTACGATCCCCATCTTGAATCCACTGAATCCGAAACCTCTGCTTTCAGTAGTCTTCTTCTACTGTAAAAGAGAGTGATGGAGGCTCAACTTAGCTCGTAGGACAAGTAGATCAGTAGCAGGGAGACAAGCTTTAACAATTTCGGCTTCCACCTACTTCACTTTCCTGGCTAGGTCCCCAACCTCCAATCTAATCCATTTAGAAAGACGAGCCTTGCTAACTCAAGTCGCATAGAAAGCCTGTAAGCTGCGTTGCCTCGCACAGGAATGCGCCAAACCTGGGCAATAATGGTCCGAGCTGATGAGTAAAAAGTCCAAAACTGCTCAAACCGAAACTGTTTCCGCTGCAGCATAATCGCCTCCGTAGTTATAAGGATGGGGCAGTGGTCAGACGCTATCTTAAGGAGATGAGTAATATTGGCAGAGGGATACATCTGAAGCCATTGAGCCGTGGTCATAGCCCTATCCAATCTCTTCCAGATCCAGCTGAACCCTGTCGATTATTACACCAAGTAAACTGGGGATCTAAAACCCCATATCCAATAACCCAGCAGAGGAAATGAAGGTTTTGAATTCTGCAATTTCTACTGAGCCAGTAAACCATCTTCCTTCTCTCTTTTCATTGGTCATGATAATACAATTAAAGTCACCTGCAATGAGGGATGGACACCCCTGTCCAAGCTAAGAGAGAATCTCATATCATAGGACCCGTCTTTTCTAAAAATCAATATTTGCATAAATTTTCGACAGTAACTAAGAGTTAGATATTTCTTCAGAGATAAAAAGAGCAATCTGCTGATTGTATTGATGAAAGACATCTATTCTATGTCAGATGGCTAAAATACATCTAGATAGATCTATAGACTTTAAGCTCATGATCTAGCAACTTATCATCGAAATCATGCTAAACTGATATCCGATAATTGAGTTTTCAAAAGAATATAGGTATACTTTGATTGTCGACACTTTTTCAGGGTGCATGTGCGATGGTTGAACTACCACCGATATTTGATATGCGTTGAAGAATAAATATAACGTCTAAGCACCCATTCAGCTCAACCCATCTTTCGAGTCTCGGCACTTGCCACGGAGCTGAACGGAGGACCTCGTCTTTCCATTCTGCACAGATTTCGAGGGAAAAAAGTCGAACACTTTGAGAGAATCCTAACGTAATTATTAACACCATAGACATCGGTTTTCTTTCGAGAAGTCAGCATAAACAAGTAATTGTTATGGGATCCGTATTTTTCGAAAATAACCATTTTTTTTTTTGATAAAAACAATATTACCGTACTTCCTTGATAAATGCTGTTTTAGTAAATATTTTGATTATTATACGATACAATTCTCACAATTCTCCGTACAAAGCTCAAGAAATAAATCAAAATCTTTCAAAACATGTCGAATTTTCTTTCTCGAGCATGGCAATTTTCTTTCACCAATGCTGCTAAAGCTTATCATATGGCAGGCTTTTTCTTTCTTTCCTTGATAAAAGTATGTTTTTATAATGAAAATGTGTGAGTTCTCGGAGGTGGGTGCTCGGCCAACAGGCCAACAGCTTTTGAGCTGCTTGAGGGTCAAAGGGAAAGGCCGGATAAATGGTCTACATAACTCGGCCGGTTTTGACCGAATGTTCCGCTCATCACTGCCTTCATGTCACATCGTGTCATCAGGCAACCTCGAAATCAACAATATATTTCCACTTCTAAATATTGGAGGCCTTCTCTGACCAGATCCAAAGAGATTCCGGTCGCCGTACTTAATGGGTATCTCACTCTTTCTCACGGCAAGACTGTGCATATAAAAGAAAAGAAAAGAATAGAATAGAAAAGAAAAGAAAAGATTATAGTTACACATGGCCGTATCCGGGTTTGGACTTTGGAGGGCATTGATCGCTCAACTGTATGTTTGATCTTCCAACCTCGTTGGCAAAGGTGGATTGCCTTCTACCCTTTCCCCAGCGTCCCAACCCCATAATCATCTAAATCCAAAATTTTGAAGAATTCTTGGTTCTTCAATATATTCTGCATACTGATCAAGTAACCATCCAAAATGTCTCCAAGACGTGCAATTCTCAAATAGAATAGAAAGATGGCTTAAATTATTTTTTTGTTAATTAATTTGCAGCGAAGAAAGGGACAAGCCCCGGAGACTTTTTCAAAAGCTCATAAAGCTCCGCGGCTGCTCTCCTTTTTCTTTTCCTTTCTCTTATCGTTAAAATTATGAAATAAAATAGAACCTAAGCAAAGGATAGATAAACAATCGCCATTTTAGTTAAAGCTGTGATTTTTTGATCACTTTGTCGCACCTATTTGTGATGTTTTAGTAAACGGTTGTGTTTCATTTAAAGTTGGTACAAAACGCTACATTTAACAGTGAACATGGAAAGGGAAATTTAAATACAACTCGTTAGATTTACCATTAAAGGTTTATAGAACAAAAGATATGTACATCACACTCAACAATCAATACCAATTTCCATCATTTCTCTATTGAAGATGTGTTGCTTAATAAGGATGATGATTACTCATGTAACATTCGTTCAATAGGAAATCCGATGACAAAATAAACCGCTGAAAATTAAATTGCCGAAGTTCTGTAACTTCTTTCCAAAGAGAGTATTAATAGGTCTCAGAGAGAAATGGGAAATAAAGAGCTTATTTATTTAGTGTAACTGTAATTGAAGATTAGTTGATTGCTGTTGAAGGTCAACCGCTGGCACAGACAGCCGATCTCATCCCTCAATAACCACTGTTGAGGGGACCAACAAGATTTCTACAACAACTTGAAAGTTGTAGTCTTATTCTTCATCCCATTTCCGCATGAAAGATAAATGAACCCTGCCAATTATTATACCCAACGGGCCACTACCTTGGGCATGCCATGCTCGGCATGGTCAAGTAACAAACGGGCCGTGCCGAGCATAGCACACTCAAAAAAATTTAGGTCCAGCACTATCCATCATAGGCCGTGCACGATTCCTAATAGCTTTATAGCTATTTCTAGCCGTTGAAAACAGCTAGAAATGACTATATAGCCATTAGGGAAGGAGTTTTGACCATTTTACCTCTCAAGAGCCATAACTATATGGAAGGGTATTTTCGAAAAAAAAATTGGGACTTCTATAAATAGCCCATTCCTTCCTTATTCTCGTTACGCTAAACCAACTCTTCTCTTCTTCTCTACTACTACTATTTCTCTCTTCTAGCAAGCTCTAGCAATTTAATTTTTAGTTTGCAAGTGTTCTAGCAAGTGCTTTACAACTCTAGTAAGTGTTCAAGTGCTACACAAGAGAAGGTTCTTATTGAGAAGTACAAGAGAAAGGAGGTGTTGAGAGGTGACAGGCGAGAGCACAAGAGGAAGCTCAGTAGCTCACAAATCTCGGCTTCATGCCTCCACCTCTAATCCTCTTCTCAATTCCTTCTTGTAGTTAGTTTTTATTTTTTTGCATTCATTAATTAAAAATTTTAGATATGACATTTTATAATGAAATTAATTTTGGCATCCATCCTTTTTCTGAGGATGAGGAAACTAATCCCCAACCCAAACCCCAAGTTTCATCTAGAGCCAGTGTTAGTGAATGTCAAACCTCTTCTCGTAAGAGGACTAGTAATGTTTGGAATGATTTTCATAAAATTATGGTTGATGGAGTCTACAAAGCAAAATATAGAAAATGTGCAAAACTTTATAGTTGTAATAGTAATGGGAAACAGGGCATTTAAAAAGACATATAAAGACTCATAGGATGTATGATTTTCGTCCACAAAGTATCCTTAATATACAAGAGCGATCACTTGTAGGTAATTTTGCATATAACTATAAAAATCAAAGAAAATTACTTGTAAGATAGATAGTTCAGGATGAATTACCTTTTAGTTTATGTGAATCTTTTAATTTTGAACATTATGTTCAATTAGGCCTACAATCTGCTTATAGAAGAACTAGTAGGCGTATATTTAGAAGAGTGCCTATGACAAACTTTTTAGCAATGGAACAAAGTTTAATTAAAACGCTTTCATATTTAAATGCTAGAATTTCTTTAACTTCTGATATTTGGTCGGCATCGGTAGGTAGTAATTATTTTATTGCTATTACTGCTTATTATATTGATAATGATTGGCAACTAAATAAATAAATTCTTGCTTTTCGTGCTTTTGGGACAACAAATTTCAAATGCTATATATCAAACTACATGCTCATATAATATTAATAATAAAATAATAACTATTACTTTTGATAGTGCATCTAATAATAATTGTTGTTGTATTATTAAATGACTCTTTGCATCCCACTTTAAATGGATAATTATTTCATATTAGATGTGCATGTCATATATTAAATCTTTTTGTTCAATCTGGCATGAACATAATTCAAGATGTTATTTCAAAAATTAAAAATGCAGTTTCTTTTATTTATTCTTCAAGAGCAAGACTTTAAGAATTTAAACAATTATGTGAAGATCATGGTAAACGTTTTAAAAAATTTAAACTTGATGTAATTGCTCGTTGGAATAGTACCTATAATATGATACATGATGCATATCCATAAAGAACTTAATACATGCTTATATTAATGATCGTGGATTAGGATTTACATTGACTGAAATGATTGGAATCAATGTAAAATTTTAGAAGATTTTTTAGTTACTTTTTATGATGCTACAAATGTTCTTTCTGGTATTTATTATCCAACTTCTTGTTCATTTTTATAAAAAGCATACTTAATTAGTAAAAAATTTAAAGAATATAGAAATGATGATGTTTTAATGCCTATTATATATCATATGGAAATTAAATAGAATGAATATTGGAATAGGATATGTCATTTGCATAACTTAGCTGCTATTTTTGATCCTAGAGTTAAATTAAATGGCGTCAATATTTTAATTGATGAATATTATGAAAACATGAATCAAAATTCTGAACCCGCTAAAGATGAGGTAACATGACTTCTTAATGATATTTATATTTATATGATGACAAAATTCATGAATCTAAAATACTTGCTTAAAGCTCTACTTCTTCTTCTAGATCTCGTTCGTCATCTATTTTTTTATTCATTAGAAGGCACACATATGCTTCATCATCTTCATCTTCTTTACCTTTAAGTAATGAATTAGAATTTTATTTATAAAACGATCTTCATTCTGCATATGATGAAGATTAAATAGAGAGTCTAGATGTATTATCATGATGGAAGAGTATTAAAAATCAATATCATGTTATATCTGCCATTGCACAAGATATTTTAGATGTGTCGATATCCATAGTAGCATCGAAATCCACTTTTAGTGCAGGTCCACGTGTTCTAGACGAAAAAAGAAGTAAGATAACTGGCGAGACTGTTGAGATGCTTCTCTGCTTTAAAAATTGGTTGGATACTGAGACGATGCTTCAAGATAAAGATGGATATGACTTAACCAGTGAAGATGATAATGACACAAATACTACTGATGAGTAAGTCATC
The DNA here is from genome assembly GCA_900491605.1 of Calamus simplicifolius. NCBI lineage: Eukaryota > Viridiplantae > Streptophyta > Magnoliopsida > Arecales > Arecaceae > Calamus > Calamus simplicifolius. The sequence goes on along the minus strand of UESW01003940.1, from coordinate 409,424 downwards.
TCTATTTTTATAATTATATATTTTTATTTTTTTAATTATTAAAGTGAGTCATCTCTATTTTTTTCTCCTTTCTTATTTATTGAAGGTTAGGTCTAGCCCCCCTCTCTTCTGGTACCATTTTGATTTTAAATTAATAAACTAGTAGGGGTCTATTCCAAACCCCCACCATTAAGATGTCTTCATATTAATAAATTTTTTATTTTTAATAATTTTTTAATTTATAAAAAAATATTAATAATAAAAAAATTATTAAAAAAATATTATGGGTCGTGCTGGGTCAGGTGGGCCGGCATGGCCCAGGCACTTGTGGGCCATGCTGGCCCAGGCCCACGTGGGCCGTATCGGCACGGGCCCGACGTAGGCCGTGCCGAGCCGTCGGGCCGTATTTTTCGAGCCCGACACGGCATGGTACGATACTATTCGAAATTATGTAGCTGCATAAGTCTTCCCAAAGAGGAACGAAACGAAGGTTTATACGCTCCTCTAACATTCAGATAAAAATTTTATATTTCAATTGAGAAGGTTGGGTCCAATCTTATCCTCCATCATATTTGTATCACGCAGACTCCCAAATAGCGAGGTGCCTACTCCTAGCTTTTGCTTAGGATAATTCATCACTTGGGTATATCACCAGACTCAACCATCAAGGGTGGTGGAGTCATGATCTTTACTTCTTGCCTTGGACCCATGAAGGCTTCCTTGAGGGAGGAGGCAATGGCCTCATGGCTTCGACTCTTTGTAACTTCGACTAGAAAGTTACAAAGAGCTTTGAGAGCATATACTCTGGCAAACTTAGATGATCGACCACCAACTTCCTTTTAAGCGGAGATTTCAGCATTGGACAAGGCCAAATCATTGCGTGTGGTGCACGTTCGAGGGTAAGCAAGGCTGCATGTAGGTAAAGAAGCTTTCTAGTCTGATTGGATCATTCTAAAATTCTCTCTGAGTTTATGCATAGCTATGGGTACCGGCCTAGAAGCATATGGAGATCATCACTTCAAATGCTTTGTTTTATTTCTCCCACCGTTCAAATGCTATATGTTGTTTTTCACAGCATAATCCTTGCCGCGATAACCAAATTGTCTAAGGCAAATGAAAGATGGGGTCATTGGAACAATGGCTCCGTTCTTTGGTGGGCCAGTTTTACGAAAAAATTGAACAGCTTTAATAGAAAGATGAGGGATCAGTTATATTTTCAAGTTATCTGATAAATTAATTAAAAGTAATGCTTAATCATAAATAAAATATATAAACCAATGTTTGATGAATTAAATAAAATATTTTTTTTTTATCTTTCTCAAATATCTTTACATGATTATAATTTTTTATTTCATTAATTCTTCTTAATTCTTCCTTTTATATGTCTTTTACTATACTTCATAAAAAAAAATAAGAATATAACATTTGTAAAAAGTTCTATAATTATAATAAAAATATCTTTTTATGATATAATTTATGTTTTATAGAAGGATATAATAATCTTATTTAACTAATAAATGATAACTATAAAAAATTACTATTATTTTAAAAAATCAAATATATATATATTAAAAATATAGCTTGGTAAGAAAAATTAAGCATCAATTATAAAAAGATAATATATAATTAGTATACAAAGTAGTCTATTAATATAAAGGATATTATGGAAAGATGAATAGATCTTAACAACGTATTCAAAAAAAGTTATAATAAAAAAAACATCAACATTACATCCACTTTTCAATGTATAAAAAAATATAAATAAATTATTTTTTCTTTTAAATATTACTTAGGTAATATTTATTTAAGCTAATTTTGATACATTTTAAAGAATAAAATAAAAAAAATCAAATGCTTCAACAAAAAGCATCCTCTTTATATATGTATTTCTTTTTTTTTTTGCACTACAGTAAAGAAGATTATTTCAACAAATCAATTATTTTAGAATATATCCCATTTTGGACCAATGTATTAGCCCGTAAGATGGTTACAGATCACCTCAATATTTAGCAATGAAAATTCTTTGTACATCATCTTCGGTGCAGGATAGTCTGCATCGGGCATGATGATTTGCTTGTGCATAGACTGACCAACGAAGAGCTTGCTTTTGGTTCCATATCATTCATGTGAGGATGAATCATTGCGTGCAGTGCAAATCATCCTGCATCAGAGATGATATACAAAGACTTTTCTTATCAAGTGTTCACTTGTACATGTAGCCCGCATAACGCCGTCTAAATGCTAGTGGCCTATAAGTGAGTGCAATTCAAGAAACGTAGTTTTGTAATTCAAATACACCGTCAAATTTTCCATCTTCTGTTTTAAACCCCACCATCCGATAATTAAACATCAGATACTGAGCGAGAGATTCATCATACGGTTTTGATTTGAGCTAAAATTCTCAAATAAATAATGACTTGCCACGGCGCCAAAGGGGGCCGGCCGGGACCACGTTAATGACCTTCGAAAACACTTTGCACTCGAAGAAATTTCGAACCAGGAATCCCCTGTTGATGTACCTCATATTATATCAGCTGCCTTTCTGCACGACCCAATATATACGAAGTTGCTTACTGCTCTCCACTATATACAACCACTCGAAGCTCCACCTCTTTGGTCGGCCGATTGATGAGCAGTGGAGATCGGCGATGGCGAGCCCGCGACTCCAGAGTCCGAGCCACCACCACAGCCGCCGCAGCGGCCAGCTCACCGCGCTATGTTCCAAAACGAGGGCAGGTGTTGAAGGGAATTCTGAGGTCACTCTTCTTTTCTTGTCTGCCGCCTTCTTCTTGCGGAAAGACGGAAGCTGAAATCAACCTGCCAATGGACGCTGAAGTAACCGTTCGTATCTTCAAAACTTCAGCAATGTTTTGCTTTTGCATTTCATCATCTTTGTTCTGCATGTAGTAATCCAGTAGTAAAATAGTCACGGCTTTTCTCATGAGGAGCAGTCCGTTCCGGTACTAATTACATTCGACAACATTCCAGCTTTATTCTGGCTCCCGAGCAGTTGAGTGCAACTCCATCATTATATTGATCATGGATGGCTCAAAAGAGGAACGTTTCGCTAGCGACTGTGTAAATCCATACAATCCTTAGAGAAAGTAGGTGAGAGAGAGAGAGAGAGAGAGGAAGGATTAATTGGTTACAAGCAACAATTTTAATTAGGTCAAAACAAATCGGGAAGGGTAGGGGGATACTTGAGCTAACCTGATCCAGCCAAAACATTGGCCGTCGTAACGTAGCTGGATCCAAAACTCCTCCGACCAGCTCGAGATCTTTGCCCGCAAAGAGACGTACGGAGCGTCGCGCGCGCTGTGCCTGCCAACCTCTCCCTCCTGCCAAAATAACACCTATTTCTAGAAAAAGTGCCAGAGTCGGGTCCTGTCTTGCAGAGCGGCCTCTTGTTCACGTGCATCGACGGAAACTCATCCGTAGTGTTCACGGCCCGCATCAATATTGAGAAGCGGTCGGTTGACGTACAGGATGCGGAGTTTTGACCGTCAAGGGTGCTCTCCGTATTCCTACATCTAAAAATACGATGTCAGAGGGACCATATTGGGTAAAACTGGCATCCAAGTACCCAATAGTTCTATAGACTGGACTAGTGATTTATGAGCATGAATATATATCTGTGACCTATGTAAAATATAAATGTTGTAAAAATATAACAAAAAAATATTTGTCATGCAGAACAGTAAGATAGTTGTTTAAGAAATTATTTTCTAACTAGATATTATATATATATATATAAAATTATTGATACAGATTTTGATGCATGTACATGATGATTATAGTGGGTACATGAGAAACTTTTTTTTATTAAAATTTCATTTTTTAATAATTTAGGCTAATATATATCCAATCAAGCTCATCTGTAGCATTGGACTGAGCTTAGGTCCATGCGTGTAGCACTCACCTAATTGAGCTTGTGTAGATATCTTGTAATCTTTGCAAACCTAAGGCGATAAATTAGCTAAGCCAACGTGTTGAATGTGCATCCATAATTGCCATCACGTGAATGAAAAGTGAGATAATTATATAAAACGGCAGGAAGTTGACACTATAATAATTTGAAGGATTAGTATTTTTTTTTTCAATATGTTTTTGATAGAGTCAAAATTTTTAAAAAATACTGACGTTTTTTAAAAAGCATTAGAGGTAGCATTGGTTTTGAAGCAAAAAAAAAAAAAAAATTTCTGGGTATCTGGAGATGATTGTACCATTCACCGACGATCGCGAGGTAGGTAGGTAGATGCCTTCAAATATCTTCCGTTCTCTCTCCCTCTTTGCAGATATGTTGCCATTTGTTTCCAGTTTTAGGACATAAACCCTTACAACTGAGGCACGCCCCGAATACCCTTTCCCTCGCTCCAGACCTCGACCATCTCGACCGCCTCGGAATCGGCACCTGAACCGCCACGAAGTGAATCACCTGCCACCATCGTCCATCGAGGAAGAGGTGGAACAAGATCCAATGCGGCGTCCCATCTTTCCGATAGTTCAGCAGGTTAATTTGGAGCGGCCGCTCCTCCCGGATCACCTCCCAGATCTCTATCACCGATCGCCGGTCGGTGGCGGGGCCTTGAAAGATCCTCCCGTTCCGCCCTACCACCTCCTCCCGGGCGTATCCTGACATGGCGAGGAACTCACGGCTGGCGAAGATGATCGGTTAGTCGGAGATGCCCGGATCGGTGATCAAGAAGTTGTCCGGGAGCTGGTTGAGCACCTCCAATATCCAATCCGAGTAGCAGGAGGTGAGGGACTGAGCGATCAGCTGGTCGCAGGTGGCGGCAAAGGCCTCAGCACCACCATATTCGCCGCCCTTCTACCGCATGTCAAGAAACGGGAAAAAAGCTGTGGTGGTATGGAGTCTGTTATTATTTATTTTATTTTTTAAAAACGTCGGCAAGTTTCTGACGTTTTTAAAAAACATTAAAAAAAAGTTTGTCTTCAATTTTTTTTTTTTTTGCCAATGCTTATGAAGTCGCATCGGAATGATATTTTTTATGATTATTAGCGTTAATTTTTTTTTTTTTTTGTTTTAAGCATTGCAGTGCGAATGGCATGTCGTCACGAAGAATGCATATATTATTTATGCACTCAAGTCATGTTTGGATGGTTGGATACACTATGATTTGATAGCTCCGACCGAATTAACCTAAAATGGGGACAAGCCATAGAAGATAAGGAACAAAAAAAAAAAAAAAAAAAAAAACCTAAGCTCACCAACTGCAAAAAATCGAAATTATTTTTTATTAGGAGATTATTTATTTCATGGGGACTACTATGAAATATGAATTCAAGTCAGGTTCACCATTATATAATAAGAGGATAAATTTAATGCTTCAGAAAGGTCATCCCTTGCGCGAGGGATCAGCTTTCAAAAGCAGCGTCAACTGTGGTGGAAAGCTAGAGTCCCATGAAAACACTTCTAGAAGAAGATGTCGTGACAGCAGCTAAAATAATCAGCTTTTTGATTGCCTTTTGAAAGTGTACGTTGACAAAAAAACTGGTGAAAGTTAATTCTATGTTTTGGAAGAGAAGAAACAGGCAAAGGAAGTGAAGCTGCATGAAGATATTTTCCCTGTCATGACTCCCTAATGAGAAACCCAGCACCAGTTGAATGAGTTCGAATAAGCCATCAAAGTTGAGTTTTAGTTGTCCTGGTTGGGGGCTGCCATGATACTCTCTCTCTTGTCCTCTAGAAAGAGAGAGAGAGAGAGAGAGAGATCCCCTCAAGCAGAGGGAGAGCAGCTCCAGTTGCTAGGTGCAAATAAGTGGTCAGGCTTCATAGCTCTATATATGATACTCCCAAGTCTGGGCCAATGCATGCTGGACAATCTGTGAAGGAAGGGTTCGTTTGCCTTGGAAAATCTCCAAGTTTCAGGCCTTCCAAATCAACCCACAAGGTATAAACCAGGAGGGATTGAGAGAAGGAATCATCCTGAGAACATGCCTTGGAAAGAAGAAACTCCCAAGTTTGATGGATAGAAAAGAATGGTGAGACGGTGAGATCTGAAAGTAGAGTAGTCCAAACTGGAGTGGCTTTACCACACCCGAAAAGAAGATGATTTGGAGACCCTTCATAAGCATGACATCTCAAACAAGTTGGAGAGAAATTGGTAAGTCTGGAAGCAAGGAAGGATGTGAAATCCATTCCTAAAAGGTTTCCAGACGAAGCGGAGAGGACGGGTGTGAGCTTTGATTTCCTAGAGTTTTCCAATACTAGCAAGTCCCATTTCAGCCTCGTACTCAGTGATTTGTTGATAGACTTCGTGATCAGCTGAGATATATATCCGATCTGTAGCTTGACCCCCAACATAATGTATCAGGCTAGTCAGTGCCAGTAATTGGACTGTTAAGGATCCAACGTAAAAAAAACATCTGATTGTACAAAGAAACCAGTGAAGTAAAATGTTGAGGAATGGCAATATATGGGAAATGATATGAATGGGATCTGAGTACAACACTGATTAATAAGAGTGCGTACGTATACCGGCAAAAGATAAAAATTCGTCACTTCTAAGCTTCTAGCTTGGAGAGAATTTGTCCTTCATGGGTTGAAGATCAGATTTGAAAAGCCTTTTCCCCTCAAAGGTATACCTAAATACTTTCCAAAAAAAAATAACCTGTTTAATTCTAAGAGTGGTTGTGAGAGATTCAATCACAGAATGAGGACTTTCAGGAGAAAACAACACTACAGATCGATTTATCCAAGTTTACTACTTGATCCCACCGAAGACAATAGTTCTGGACAATAAAGGGAAAAGCCCTGCAGTCGGATTGTTTAGCTTTGGAAAAGAGTAGGCAGTCATCAACGAAAAGTAAATGATTTATAGCAGATTTGTTGGGGAATGATCGATATCCATGAATAGATCCATTGGTTAGACCTTGATGAAGACTACCACCGAGCATTTTAGCACACAAAGTAAATAAGTATGGAGACATATAGCAGCCTTGCTGAAGCCTCATTTTAGAATGAAAGAAATTTGCTGGAGACCCATTCGCAAAGATGGCATAAGTGAGAGAAAGAATACACTCCTCAATCCAACTTATCATCTTCTTAAGAAAGCTAAAATGTTGAAGAACTTGAACCAAATAGACCTAGTTGACTATGTCATAAGCTTTTTCATGTCTAACTTAATAACATCAGAGATTGTCGAGAGGATGAGCTCTATGAAGAGACTGACGGAACTTCTAATTAAAAATGATATTATCAGAGATAGAGCAGCCTTTGACGAATGTAGCTTGTTCTTCAGAAATCAGCAAATGTATAAGCTTGCGAATCTGTAATGTCAATATCTTAGCCATCAATTTATAAATTATATTATAGAAGCTAATTAATGGGTCCAAAATGAAAAGCCAAAGTAGGTTTAATGTATTTAGGAATTAGAACAATAAAGCTTGCCTTCCAAGCATCTCTCACATAACATTAATCTGGAAGAACCGCTTGATTGCTAAAATGACTTCAGACCCAATGATAGACCAATATGTTTTAAAGAAAGCTAGGAGGGAAGCCATTCGGGCCTGGAGCTTTTTAGGAGACATTGTTTGGAGAGTTTGGATGATGTCTACCTCATCCACATCCCTACATAGCAAAGTCCCTTCGGTATCAGTTAATTAGTGCTGAACTTGAGGTAGCAAGATGATTTTAAATCATCCCGAACCCTCCTAATTCCCAACCACCATTAGGAGATTTGAAGCCTTAGAAAGAAGCTTGAAACCTTGAAAGGAGCTAGTTATGAGGACCAAGAAGAGCAAAGAGGAAGGCAACCTTCTTCCCTATATTTGATCCATCGCACTAAGGTAAGAACTCAAGATTTTGATCTAATGCCTTCCCTCAAACCATGATCTTGATATCATTTTGATTTTTGTTGTGATTTTCGTGGGAAAGCAAGTTCTATAATTGGATTTTGTGGCTCTTTTTTATGTGGAGAAATAGAGCATTGCCGTCTTCATTGCCAACGTCCTCTTCATCTCCAGCGGCGATCCTCAATAGGTAACCTTCGTTCCCATGTCCGTATTCTAATCGTCAGAAACAGGGACATCGCTGAGGTTCGACCATGCCCTATATATTGTTGAGAATTTTGGGCTTTAATGGCCATGCCTAATGGTCGATTGGACTTGGTCCTTCACCAGACTAGGCGGCCGGCTATGGCCGGCGTTAGGGCGGTGTTCCGGCGGGTTTTGGTCAGTTAGGGACCAACCATGGCAACCTTGGGCGTTGGGTTTGGAAACAGGAGGAAGACGGTGGGTTGAGTACCAAGCCAACCTATGTTGAACCAATCCCATGGGTTCAAGCCTATTTTATATTGATTCAAGCTGGTTCAATTTCTTTGATCAAAGCATTTTCCCCCAATTTTGAACCCAACTAGTATAGTTTTTTTGTTGACGCCAAGCCACCTTCTTCAAGCACCGGAAAAGATGGACGTTCTCTTCGCCGGACTTCCTGCAAGAAAAGTTCCCGGAGACCGGATGCTCCGGTGGGGACCCTCCGACGCTCAAGTTAGTCACTTGGGGACAGACTAGAACTCGCTAGCTGAAGAAGCTAAAGAGTTAGGGTTTTACTAAGAAGAAGAAGACTAGAAAAACTCAGTTTTCGAGAGAGCCACTTACAGTGAGAGGTTGGTCTTTTATACGTGCTCAGAGACCCACCTTTCCGTCCGAAAAGATTGCTGATTTCGGGGAGCCTCGTGTGATAACGGACAAAAAGGTGAGGCTCGACATTGACGGGTCGTACCGTCACCGTGCGCGCCGAAGGCGTCCTGCGTTACCTGTCAGTATGGCTTCATAGGTATCTGGCAGCTACGGTCGCATTTGGTGTGCGCCGTTGCTTGATATGACCGCGCACAGTTGCAAATGGTAGTGAATCGTACTCCGTAACAGGGAATGGTCATGCACAGTGACACATGTAATGCACCATATGCCGTTATGAAGTATGGTCGCTAGCAGCCACGGGCGCACGGCGGGCCACGTGGGCACGCCAGGTGGCCCGAAGTTGTCGTTTGGTTCGAAGGCCGGTTCACGTACTGAGCGTTGCTCCAGCACCCTGAGACCAGAGGGGGTCTCGGGGGTGAGATGATATTGTACACCCCGAAACTGGAGGGGGGTCTCGGGGTTGAGATGCAGTGACCTTACCCGAGACCGGAGGGTGTCTCGGGAGTGAGATGATGCTTGTGCACCCCGAGACCGGAGGGGGGTCTCGGGGTTGAGATGCAGTGACTCCACCCCGAGACCGGAGGGGTCTCGGGGGTGAGATGATGCTTGTGCACCCCGAGACTGGAGGGGGATCTCGAGGTTGAGATACGGTGACCCCACCCTGAGACCGAAGGGGGTCTCAGGGGTGAGATGATGCTTGTGCACCCCGAGACCGGAGGGGGGTCTCGGGGTTGAGATGCAGTGACCTCACCCCGAGATCGGAGGGGGTCTCGGGGTGAGATGATGCTTGTGCATCCCGAGATCGAAGGGGGGTCTCGGGGTTGAGATGCAGTGACCCCACCCCGAGACCGAAGGGAGTCTCGGGGGTGAGATGATGCTTGTGCACCCCGAGATCGGAAGGGGGTCTCGGGGTTGAGATGCGGTGATCCCACCCCGAGACCGGAGGGGTCTCGGGGTGAGATGATGCTGTGCACCCCAAAATCGGAGGGGGGTCTCGGGGTTGAGATGCAGTAACCCCACCCCGAGACCGGAGGGGGTTTCGGGGGTGAGGTGATGCTTGTGCACTCCGAGACCGAAGGGGGGTCTCGGGGTTGAGATGTTCGAGGTCTTATCGGATGATCGGCAGAGCTAATGGTTGAATGACCCCTTGGAGACGGAGTCCTCTAGGCAAATGCTTGGCGACACCAACACTGATGTCGGATAAGGAGGAGGTTCTGGGGCTAGAGGAGGACCTACGTTAGCTGCCGCTACCGTTTATTCTAACGGCGCTGGATCAGCCACATCAGTTTTATTTGATCCTAATCTGATCACCCGGAACCAAGTTTAGGTCTTAGGTTAGAACCGGAACCAATTTGGCCTGAAGTTGAATCTTTTTGGTTTTAGGTTAAGTTGATGCAAGCTAAGCTAATTCAAATCCTTGGTATTAAACTAAGCTGGTTCAATTTAACTAAGCTAATACCAATTCAATTTGATTTGAAGCAGACCCTGATTTAGCTAACTTATGAACCATGTTAGTTAGTCCATATCTAATTTAGTCCAACCAACTCCAAGTTGGGTTAGTTTAGGCTAGATGAGTTATTTGGAAATTTAATATAGCTATCATTAATGCAAATGTAGGAATTAAAATTAAGTTATTATGATGTAGATGATCAATAGCCAAGTTAATTTGATCCTATCTAGTGGATTAGCAAGTAGGTATGTAATGTAAGCTAATTATACATTAGCAAACTTAGTTAGTTTTGAATATATTTATATAATTTTTAAATAATGTTGGTGTTTAATTTTGCACAAATGATTGAATGTTGATAATTGTTATCCTATTATTCATTTTTTTCATAATTAATTTTATTGCTTTATTATGTGCAATGGAATACTAATTTTATTGCCTTTTGTTATTATTGAAATTCTGTAATATTATGAAAAATCACTAATTTAAATAAGTAGAATATAAAAGTTAAAATTTATGTTATTATGAAATCAAAAATAATAATAACCAATAATAATAATATATAACATCATCTAAGGAATTATAAGAATAATCAAATAATGGATTAATTAGATGTAAATGAATACACAATGATAAAATATGACACCCTTGATTCACTGTTATATGACTTGATAACCTAAGATCCACTTTCACATAAGATATGTGGAGCAAAGCCCCCCATCCGCAATGTTAAATATGGTGCTTTCATTCAATCACAGGGATATATATATGACTGTAAAATATAACCATGACATATTGGTAAAAAATGATATGTAATCTTAAATAAAAATATAAACACCATGATTAAGATGACATGATAACTTGATGATATGAATAATAAGTGATGATACTAAACTTTAATTATGATGACAAAAATTAGAAATAATAAAAGTATATTTTAGAAAACCAATTCATATAAATTTCAAAAATTATAAATATTATAAAGGAAAGTTAGATATATAACATGATATGCTCTTAGAAAGTTTTATAAGCATTAATTTCTTTGATTATAAGTTTATAATTAGTGCTATTTAGTATTTACTAAGTGCGAACTAATTAAATTATCATAGGTTGCTTTTCTAGAGACTAAGGTAGTGTTTGATAGAAAAAAATATTATCCATGGATAAGTGTACGGGATAGAGTTTGTCCCCTGGCTATCCCTAGGGATATCCCTTGATTATTCTATTGATCATATCAAATACAAAAAGGTAAATCCATAGGATAACTTTTTTTTTACTTTTATTTGGAGGGATAACCAGCTATTCCTGCATTCTCTAGGGAATAAATTGATGGGATATCCCATGGTTAACCATCACTTTGGTTAACTTTATTCCCAGCTATCCCTTATAGTTATGGCTTTTGAGAATAAGAGGGAATATCCAGAGGATATCCCCTCTTATCCCCTATTTCAAACACTACCTAAGAAATGAAGAGGAGCCCTGGGTAGAAGCCATACCTATCAATCAATGTAGTTATCTTAGTAGTTAATTGGGTTTGTTGGTAGTTTGAAGACTTGGTTTACTTTTTGTGCTATTCATTGTAATAAGAATCTTATGTGATTAGGCTTTTCATTTCTCTACAAGTGCTAGTTTATAATTCTTTTGGATGATCAATATTCCTGTTGTTAGATGCCTTGCATGCTTAGCATGCAGTGAGTTATTTTATCCTCAATCCACTCTAAGGTTGAGGCGTGAAAGTAGCAACACATCGTCTGCTTTGGAAATACTGGCTAAATTCATTGCGAATATGTGCAACATCTGCAATTCAGATCCCATCATCACTGGTTTTCAACTGAGTGATACGATTCCGCCTTTTCTTCATGATGGTAGTTTTATAAAGAAATTTTGAGTTCTGATCACCTTCCTTCAGCCACTTCAACCTGAATTTTTTGTGCTAAAAGATCTCCTGTTGTTTCAATAATTTGTAATACTGATTAATCTTGCCACGTAGTAGTTGAAGCTCAGACGTTTGAAAACCCCTTCTCATCCTCCTCCTTTTGCTGTAGAAATTCGATATCATCCTCTAACTAGACTGCACTTTGAAAAATGTTACTGATCACATTTTGTTCCAATATCACAGTCTTTTTTACCATATGGAGGTGTTTTGTAAGTTTAATCGTTTGAGGTCCTGACACTTGTGTTCTCCAAGCCTGATTTACGACCTCCCACGCCTCATCGCACTCCATCCAGAAATTTTCAAAATGACTAGGTTTAAGGCCCTCCATTGGAGCATGATCCAAACACTTCCAAGTGGGAGCACCCCCTGCTCTATTGTTACACCAGGAAAACGTAGACCTAGAGAATCCCAGATCTACCAAGGGGCCGGCTAAAGTCATGAAATCTCTAAAATCTTTTGTTTCCAAGTTTCAGCAAAAAGCCTGACCCCCTCTCTTCTTCTCCTTACACAAAATGTAGATGAAATCACCAATCGCCATAAGAGGGAGGGAGATCCAAGGAACAAATATAATTCAATTCATTCTAGAGATTCCTCCTAATTAGCCTACATGTGCTGGTATAAACCGCTGCTAACCATTATTTAGAGGGGCTAGAGGATATGACACCATATAGGCATTGAGAAGATGCATGAAAGAAATCAATATTCCCTAGGTCTCACCGCCAAAGAGCAATTACACCAGCCGAAAGACCATTAGAATTAATATACCTTGTATATTAGGAAGGACCCATTTTATATATAAATCTGCCCACTGATGTAGCAGATAATCTGATTTCAAGAGTATACAAATAAGGTCACCATGAGGCTTTTCGCAATTAGTCAAAGAGGTTGGTTTTTGGGCTCCCGACAATCCCAAACTAATATATGTTATGCAAAATTCTCAAGAGAAGGCAAAGGAAGCACCTTGGAGACAGATATAGCCTCGGTCGTAAGTACGACAGCAATAGAAGAGTGTCTAGTGGGAACCAGAGAGGCAGAATGCGAAGCAATTTCAGTGCAGCCAATAGGAGAAGATATTGAGTCTAGCACGCTAGTACAAATATCCTCCAGATCTGAGGGTGGAGTGCCATGCCGCAGACCCGGTGCTAGTGAATCCAAGGTGGCAACTCGTCGTATGCTAGACATGTAAGACATTCAATTATAATACAATCGATGCAAGAGGGATAATAACTATATGTCATTAAATTTAAAAACATTCTTAATGCAAGCCATGTAATGTTTAGGCAACAAGCCAAAATCATAAAATTATGTTTGGGTTACATAGCATGATGTAATCCCCTTGTACAGATAGAAGCTCCAAACTATCCCAATGATTGCCTTTTTTTAAATGAGCTCATGCCTAGTAAGTAAGCTTACTGTAACATAGAATAGTCATTTCAAGATTTTAACCAATCAGATTTTCATATATTCAAATACATATCAAGCTTTCATAATTTAATTATATTTCATCATATTATCAAATCATGTATATTACATGCTCAAAATAATTTAAAAGCATATGTTATGTAATATTTTAATCACACTATTTGAAATTAAATTCACTGTACCACTATAATCAATATGTATACTTTATTTTATACCAACGTCCCATGATCATACACTATGTCCATTTAACAAGATACCTCAAAGGTGTATTCTTCCTATAGAACCTCTGTCGAGGAAGGGTCCTAGTACCAATGTTATTTCATATATCAGTTGTGTCATCGCACTCCCCATGCATGTATGCCCTCCACATATGACTCCTATGGAAGTGGGTCCTAGAGTCATGTAGTATATCATGTCATGTCATGTCATAGTGGACCGTGAGACATATATTATCATATTCACAAAATATCATTTTTATGCTAGATTTGTAGAATAATATATACTGTTGAAAAAATATAATCTATATACTTTCCATACTTACAGTGGTTGAACATATCATGTATACTTGTATAATAATTTTGATGTTCTAAATATTTTGTAGAAATTGATAATTTTAAAATAACCATGTCAATAATCAATTGCATGTATAAAGTTTTAATTATTTTATAAAAAAATTAATAATTTTAAATAATCATATCAAATAATCACTTTTATATATTAGTTCTTCCAAACTTTTAGAGTTAGCGACTGCAAAGGATATCATCCTTTTCATTGACACTTTATCGCCATATTTTTTTAGCAACAATTTTATAACTTTTTAGTAGAAATTTGTTTTGTTACTAAAATGCTACATTATTATATTTTTTTAGGATGGTTAGAGAAAATTTTAGTCCCAAAAGATCTCTCAAAATTTTTCTTTAAATTCTTTGATGATCATCAAATATTGAAAGATAATATTCCCAACAGAATTAAATTGTTTTATTTCACTTTCTAGGCAACTAAAGAAACTCCAGGAACAATTTTTGTGAGAATTTAACTAAGAAATTTTATTACATCAAGGCTATTAAAATATGGAATATATATATATATATATACACACACACCTTGTATTTATATTTCTTCTAAACTTGGTGACATATGAAAATAGCCTATTAAGTTTGGTGACTATGTAATTATACTATTGATTATTATGATTTATGTGATCTTAATTAAAAGATAAAATAACAAAGATTATTTAAAAGGATAGAGGAGATTTTTTTTTTTTTTGGGTGTAATAGAGTAAATTATATCATGTTTTATGCATGATACAACATTGTATGTTATGATATCCGATCATTCTTAAATCTTATAGCTACTAATTTTCATAGTTAACTCCAATATGCATATCCTTCTTCCTCCACATCTTTTTATGAAGATTTTTATATTTTAAGGAATAAATGAGTTTTAAATTTATTAAGTTATGTAATATTGTAATTTATAATTTTTCAATGTTGGAGGCAACTGGATGAGAGTTTTATGGCTAACTAATATTATCATTTACTATGTTAACATAACAAACAATGCTTGATGTAATCGATCAAAATGAAAGTTTCATACAACTTAAATGAAAAAAAATAAAAATAAAACATGCTGTAATCTTAATAATTATGTCAATTAGAAAAATTTGAACTAATTAAATTCTTCAACTATTCTTATATTTCTACTTTTGATATTTTATACTTTACACTACTGAAAAATTTATTTACAAATGTACGGTAGAAAGCAAATGTAATATATTTACTTCCTATGTTTCAACTCCAATTAGACTAGGGGATAAGTTGCAGATCCGATACAAGAAGACAGCATGTTGGAATAAGTTAGCACATGACTTGATGATCCAATCTGTGCAGCATAAAAGTAGGCCAGCATTTCTATATGCTAGATTGGTGTGAGATCAAACTTTTGTATCATTTGAAATCAGAACAGATTGAAGCTAGTGATACTATATATTTTTGGTGCATATATAATACATATATAGTAAAAATATAACACAAAATATTATCTGTCATGTAGAGCATAATAAACTAGTTGTTCAAGAAATTATTTTCTAACTAAAATTATGTATAGATTATATATATATATATATTGAGGTCATGAGAGAATATCTTATTAAATTTCTATTTGTTACTAATTAATCTTAATAATTATGTCAATTAGAAAAGTTCCGACTATTTAAATCTTTCAACTATTTCTTATATATTTACGGTTGATATTTATACTTTACGCTAGTCAAAAATCCATTCCCACAATATATAACAAAATTACTTTCTATACTTCAACTTCAATTACACCGTTGTATAAGTTGCAGATCCATTCAAATAAGATATAAGAAAGACTCATATTGAGATAAGCTAGCACATCGCTTGATTAATCCAACTTGTGCCGCAAAAGATGGGCCAGCATTTCTTTGAGATCAAACTTTTGTATTAATTAAAATCAAAGCTGACCCAAACTAATGATAATATATATTTTTGATGTATATATAATATATATACTGTAAAAATACAACACTAAAAATTATCTGTCATACAAAACATATACTGTATATATTGCCTAACTAGCCTTTGCAGATGTCTTATACCCTTTCTGAACCCAAACCCACAAATAAGCTAACCTAACATGTTGTGCATCCATATATGTAATCACCACGACGACGAAAAGTGAGATGATTTTATTTTCTCGGATCGTTCTGGATGGTCGCCCTCTCGGTTGTTCAGTTCCTTTGGGATTGAGCTCTGCCGGCGCATTCTTTCTATCCCTCTCCCTTCGGGTGCTATCACTTATACCAGAATCTGGAGGAGATCTTGCTTGTCCCGTGCTCCCACGGGAGACCTTCTGTCTATCTACATACCGCATCCTCGGGTGCCGGTTGAGTTGGATTAGTATGGCACTTGCTTGTTCACCCTATAGTGAGACTTTTTATATGGAAGGTGGCTCAGGATATTCTTTCTACCTGTTCTCTTCTATCCGGGAGAGGGATGAGTATTCTACCAACTTGCCCTGTATGTGGTATTGAGGAGGAAACGATAGATCATGCTTTATTCTACTGTGCTAGGGCGAGTCAGATCTGGCGGATCTTTGGTACATGTCCTTGGATGTTGTATTCTGGATCTCACCGGAGCTCTTTTTGAGATTGTTGAAGCAAGGGGGAAGGGGAACCCATCAGCGGGGTCCTTTGTGGGCTTATACAGCTTATCAATATAGTTATCTAGGAATCAGATTCTGTTTTCGAATGTGAGTTGTTCCCCTGGTCGGGTCTTCAGGGCGGCTATTTTCCTTTATACTGAGTATATTTCCCATCATGGGTTTATTGATTCTGTGAACCCTGGCCACTGGGTCTCCCCTGCTACTGCGGCAGTGAACCGGCGTACGATTTATATCTCCTGAGAGCCCCCCCTCTAGGGTTTGTTAAAATAAACTTTGATGGGAGTGTCCATGGCATATGTGCCGAATCGACTTTTGTTATTCGTGATACGGATGGCATGATGCTGGCGACAGGAGGATTTGGTTTGCTTGATGTCACGGTGCCTCTGGCAGAATTGTATGCGGCATGGGCTGGGGTTTCCTATGCTGTTCGGACCCTGGGTGCCCGTAGTCTTATTATTGAAGGCGATTCCCTCACTGTCATTCACTGGATTCGGCAGGAGCCCAGTTCTCATATGCCGAGCATTCCCTTAATGTGCGATATCCGCTCTATGATCTTGAAAGCTCATTATATCCAGATTCATCATGTCTATCGTGAAGCCAATGCAGTGGCTGACTGGATATATAGTTGCCAGGGTGACCTCTCATTCGGGTAGCTGGAGTTGGAAACGGGACGACCCTTATCCTTCGAACCTTTCTCAGCTTTTGTATTTTGATATTTCGGATATGACTCATCACCCTAGAATGATGTAATTACCCGTCTATACCAAAAAAATAAAATAAAAAGCATGAACACGTTATTACACTAAGGTCATGTTAGATGGCTAGGTACACTATTAATTTGGTAGCTCCAGCTTTAATTAGAATTTAAACTAAAAATGATGGGAACAATGCAAGAGAAAGAACAAAAAAATTTATGAGCTCAGCTCACCATCCCCAAAATATGGAAACTATTGGTCTGGCGATTTATTTCATACCGACCATTGTGAATCAAGGAAAATTCATCATTATTTTTAAATATGTATGTATGTGCCTGTGTGTATGTATGCACTTATGTATATGAAGCATTCATGCATGTATGTATGTATGTGTATTAAATGATATCTAATTACTACATTAATGTTGGACTCCTACTTTTTCTTTTTTGCTGGAAAATAGAGTGCATTCTAATTGTCAATTTAAGCCAAATAGAACGTTGTGGTACCTGTTACTTGCAATAATAATAATAATAATAATAATAATAATAATAATAATAATAATGTTCCTACTGCTAGTTAAATATGGCATGCACAACACTGGATAACCAGATCAGACCACAGTGAAACGAATGATCATCACTGCATATACATTCATGTGATTGGCCCAATCCATGCTTCCTAAGGTATCCATATTGAAGCACCTCACGGCAGTCGGAGTCCCGCCACGGAGAGGGCGAGGTGATGGGGTGATGGCGGAACAACAGACCAGTGGGCTTGGCCCAAATACAGCCAGCACGGCTCATCCACCCACGCTACGTGCCGGTTTGTCGTCCGAGTTCTGAAATCTGAAGGCATTTTGACATCCATCTTCCGCGCTTGCTTGAGTTTTTGTGGCGGGAGGGGCATCAGGATCCAACGACCAGCACAGCATGAACAGTGATTTCAAAGTTGGGATCTGGCCCTACTCGTCTCAAATAGGATAGAAATTTTCTCACTTTTGTGTAACAATGAAGAGGTAGAGGTTATTTTTATTGATGTAGTGAGGATGAAACTAAATATATTTCTCTCCTATCCCATCCATCCTCATTTTATTGGCTATTTTTAAATCCTATAATATATATATATATATATATATTGAAATTTTCATTTAAAAAGTGATGGAAAAGGGCAAGATAGGAATGAAGGTGGATGAGATGAGAATAGAAACTCATTATTCCCTGTGGAAGGAAAATAGAAATAAAAAAATCTTTATTTACTGAAATAGGATGAAGATAAAATTATTTTTTTAACACAAAATGAGGGCAAGGATTAGATATATCACTACAAGAAATTTTATTTTTACTGATGCCTAAAAAATGTCGCTAAACATAAAAAATGCATCGCTAAATGAAATTAGCAATGCCATTGCGACGATCAACCGTTGTTGCTAAACGCTCGGTTGGTAAAGCTTTAATCATCGCAAAGGCGTCGCTAAATAGTGACGCACAAATGGCATCACTATGTATAGCAACGCCATTGTGCATCATTATTTAGCGACTTAACTAGCGACAGAATCCTGTCGCTAAATAGCAACGCTTATTAGGTCGCTATGTCATCGCAATATTTAATATTTTTTTAAAAAATATAAACCTGATTGTAGAATTTAAATTTGCTTATACAAATATAATACATACTATAAAAAGAAATATGATAATTTAAAATAGCTGCTGGCATTGATTATATAAATAGACATTTAATTTATAAAAAAAGATCTAAAATTTTTCTATTAGAGTAGAGAATATAAGTTTCAACATATTACATAAATCAAACATAAATAATAATGATATATACATAACAGAAATAAAAATAACATCAATCCTTATGTGATGAATCACATGGTGAGGCCGAGATGTATTGAAGAGTAAAGATCATGTATTGACATCAAGCGAACCAACTCCTGCATTACATTACATTTTTAGAAATAGTTTATTATCATTCTTGTATATTAAATTAAATTTCTCATATCTGAATTTGTTCAATCAAAAGTATCGCTACATCATCTATAAAAAACTCAAACCACCAGATGATTGCTTAGTTGTCTATAATTTTTTTGAGATAAATTACTATAAATATGATTTTTATAAAACATATTTATGATAAAAACTAAAGGTGTTACTCATAAAATTAATTTTTTTATAAAATAGTGAGACAGTCATTTTATAAACTTATTCATTTTAAATTTTTCAACAATTTATTTCTGTAAAACTTGTCAACCAAAAAATCCTTTATTTCAACTCTAACAAACAAACCAATATGTTTCATTAATTAAATGTATGCTATCTTATCAATTAAAATTTTAATATTCTTGGCAAGTAATTTGGCCCCCACCTTTATATACAGTAAAATCATTATTTTTTTTAGCAAGTTAATAACTCGATTTGAACTAATAAATAATTTCAGTGTATATAAATACTAATTACTGAAAGGTATATAAACATTTAGAATATTATAGTGTATATATAAAAAATTTTATTGAGTTATAAATAAACATATCATCTGTTATAAATTACAGTGTATATAAATACTAATTACCGAAAGATAAATAAACATATAATCTGCTAGATTTTTTATAAAATCTCAAGACATATACATTCCTTTCATGGGCTTGACTATGTTTTTTTAAAAAAAATAATCATGAATATGTTTTCTCCTCACGAAATAATGCTATACATTCGCCCCAATTTTGAATGGCTGTCAACGGTAGCCCCTCATAATTAAGCATCAGTAAAACAAGAAATCATACCATTAATGAAGAAATAAGTCTCAAGAAATATAAATCATCCATTTCATCATTAATGAAGCATAATAACAACTTCCCTGGCCAACTCGATGTCTCTTCTCCAGCGACGGATCCCAGCCGGCAAACGATTCGGGGACAAGATGATGTCGAACTAGAGGAGACGGTAAGGAGGAGTTACCTGGCCTTACGACGCCCCTACTCCTCTCTTCCATCGATTGGGACAGGAAGCAAATGCACCGGCAACAATTACGGGCGGCGATAGCTTCGGAGATGGCGCAAGGAAGGAGGTTTGATTCAGCCGGCATGAGGAATGAAATGGGGTTAAGGCGCAGGGATATTTGAAATTTTGTGACGCCCATAATGCATCGTGATGTGGCTGATGTAGCCATGAGGACAATTATGGCAAAATTAAAATCTTAAGACGGCCTCATTCCGGCATCTTCGAGTCGGCCAAGTGGGCCCCGACCTTTTCTGATTGGCTCCGTTCGGCCCCGACATCTTCAAGTCGGCTAAGTCGGCCTCGCTCGGCCCCGACATCTCCAAATCGGCCAAGTCAGCCCTGACCTTCCCTGGTCGGCCCCGCTCGGCCCCGGCATATCGAAGTCGGCCAAGTCGGCCCCGACCTTCCTGATCGGCCCCGCTCAGCCCCGGCATCTCCAAGTCGGCCAAGTTGGCCCCGACCTTCTCTGGTCGGCCCCGCTCGGCCCCGACATCTCCAAGTTGGCCAAGTCGGCCCCGACCTTCCCTGATCGGCCTCGCTCGGTCTCGGCATCTCCAAGTCGGTCAAGTCGGCCCCGACCTTCCTGGTCGGCCCCGACCTTCCTTGGTCGGCCCCGACATCTCCAAGTCGGCCAAGTCGGCCCCGACCTTCCCTGGTCGGCTCCGCTCGGCCCCGGCATCTCCAAGTCGGCCCCGACCTTCCCTCGTTGGCCCCGCTCGGCCCCAGCATCTCCAAGTCGGCCAAGTTGACCCCGACCTTCCTGGTCGGCCCCGTCATCTCCAAGTCGACCCCAACCTTCCCCGGTCGGCCCTGCTCAGCCCCGACATTCCAAGTCGGCCAAGTCGGCCCCGACCTTCCCTGGTCGGCCCCGCTCGGCCTCCAGCATCTCCAAGTCAACCAAGTGGCCCCGACCTTCCCTGGTCGGCCCCGCTCAGCCCCGGCATCTCCGCGTCGGCCAAGTCAGCCCTGACCTTCCCTGGTCGGCCCCGCTGACCCCAGCATCTCCAAGTAGGCCGAGTTGGCCCTGACCTTCCCTGATCGGCCCTGCCCTAGCATTTTCAGGTCGGCCGAGTTGGCCCTGCTCGGCCTCAGCGCCCTTCGGAGGGTCAAGGCTGTCTCAAGTCGGCCCTAGAACGGTCCTGGCTATTCACGCCACCGTCCTTCTGACCCGCGCCGCCTGGCATCCCCAAGCCCAACTACCCACAGGTCATGCCGCTGATGGGACTAGATCTAACTACCTGTCAGCCCCACTGACTGATGTGTAGCTCACCAACCGCCATTTTTTTCTCTTCGATAGGACAGGACCCACCAACTAGCCCAAATTCACACAACCCCACAAACCCCGGGACATTCCTTTCTTACGAAACTCCACGTGGTTGTGCAGGTGTCAACCCCCTATAAAAGGGTAAGTCCACTCAGGAACAAAGTACATAAACTCATATGCTCGTTACCCTGATACTCAGAAAGGGACTCCCCTCTTTTGAGGACTCATTTTTCTCCCTAGAGCTCGTTTGAGCTCTCCCTTAGTTGTGACCCTGGTTACTGACTTGAGCATCGAAGGGTCTCCACCGGAGCACCCCTCCGGTCTTGGAACTTTTTGCAGGCCATCCGATCAGGCATGGGACCATAGATTAAGCAGCTCTCTTCTCCCGACGTTCAAGACCAGTGATCAGCGTCATCAGATTGGCGCGCCAGTAGGGGGTGAAAAGCAAAGAAGGCCCAAACCCTACAGTATACTTCTTTTTTCTCTCCCTCTCCCAACAATGGTGATGACACGAGCTCAGAATACTTCAGTCAGTCACCCTGGGGGCATCTTCCCCCGGCTAGGCAGCAGGAGACTAACCTCCCTGCCGCTGATCCTCCCGTTGCTTCCCCTCAACTGGAGATGGCTGCCTCGGCGGTGGAGCAGCTGGCAACCCTCACTCGGTAAGTCCAGACCCTCACCACCATGGTCCACAGACTTCAGCAGTAGCAGTCCGTGGCCACCCAGCATCAGACCGCTCCCCCTGCCAGTCAACAGTCTGCAAGGGGAGGTTCTCCTCAGTGAGAGGCCGGTCGTCGCGGGCTTCTCCAAATAAGCCTCGCCGTGAGCCCCTTAAGCAGCCGCGATCTCCAGATTGTGGCTCGAGCAAGTTTCCTCCAGAGCCGCACCGCCAGGAGGAACCAAAGCGGAAATCCCATCTTCCACGTCCTTCTCCTTTTTCTTCATCTTCCTCTTCTTCATCCTCCGAGCTGTCTCGAAGGGCCCCGACAATCAACCGCCAAGCGGAGGAGTGCCTAGACGAGTACAACCGACGACTAGATGAGCTCGCCAGGAAGATCAACAATCAACCGAAGAAGGAATATGACACCCATCCTCCTTATACTTACCGGATACTGGAGGAGCCCGTCCCCTCTAGATTTTGATTCCCCCAGATAGATCCATATGATGGTATGACGGATCCTCTCGACCACCTCGAGAGCTACAAGGCCATGATGCAAGTTCAGGGTGCCTCAGACGCCCTTCTCTGCAAAGCTTTCCCTGCTATTCTGCGGAGGGCTGCTCGCGCTTGGTACTCGCTCCTATCCCCCACAGCATCGACTCTTTTTGAGAGCTGGAAAGGGCTTTTCTGGCGCATTTTGATGCCTGCCAACGGATCCCAAGGGTCGCGGACAACATCTTCTCCGTGCGCCAGAAGAAGGGGGAATCGCTGCGGGACTTCGTGTCCCGGTTCAAGACCGCCGCCCTCGAAGTTTACCACCTCGACGATGCGGTGGCAATGCTGGCGCTGAAGCGGGGACTCCTCCCGTCCTGCTTCACCTTCTCTCTGGACAAGAAGCCCCCAGGTTCCTACTCCGACCTTCTCCTCCGAGCTCAGAAGTACATCCGCGCGGATAAGGCCGACCTCACCCACCGGGAATCATCAAGGAGCTCTAGCCGCAAGCCTGCTCGCCCCGAGCCGAGAGTCCCCCCTCACCACCGGCGGCCCGATCCGCCTCGCCGATACAACAACAGGCATCGAAGCCCCATCCCCGATGAGAGCAAGCTCATGCCTCTCCTCGCCCCTCGATCCCACATCCTGATGGAAATCGAGGGTGAGCCTTATCTCCAGCGCCCTCCTCCTATGAAGAAAGGTCCTCCCTGCGACAAGAGCCGTTATTGCCGATTCCATCGAGACTACGGGCACGACACCGATAGCTGCTTCAGCTTGAAGCGCGCCATTGAGGAGCTCATCCAGAGGGGCTACCTCGGCAAATATGTTCAGAAGGCACCACAACTGCTGCCGGCACTCATGGGACCCCCGCCTGCTCAGGCCACTGTCGACAACACCCCCACGGAGCAACAGTTGGAATGGTGTCTTGGGGAGTGGCTTCCTCATCCAAGCGGCCAAGAGGGGAGGACACACGGGTAATGTAGTTCTCGGGGGGGGGGGGGGGAACAGGTGAATTTTGAGAATGTAAACAATGAAGGCATCACGTCTCTATGACGATCACCAAGCACCCTGTAAAAAGGATATTAGTTGATAGTGGCAGCTCAGCTGACATCCTCACTTATGATGCTTTTGTTCGGATGGGATTATCTTTAGACTCTCTTCAGCCTGTAGCAACCCCTTTGGTCGGATTCACCGAGGATTCGGTAAGGGTTGAGGGCGAGATATCTTTGCCTGTGACAGTCGGAACACTACCATGCCAAAGCACAGTGATCATGAAGTTCTTGGTTGTGCGGGTCCCCTTGGCATACAACACCATTCTCGGGCACCCAGGCTTAAATCTATTGGATGCAATTATCTTCACCTGACGCCTGCTGGTGCAGTTCCCTACTAGCGGAGGTGTTGGGGAGATGAAAGGTGAAATCGGTTCAGTTCTTCCCTACTATGACACAGCGTCAAGCCCCTTGGAGGTCGAGCCGGTCCCAGAAGCACCTAACCCTAGGGAGTCCGATGGGAGAGGGAAGCTGGCTGAGCACCTCCTGACCTTTCCCCTTGGGGACAATCCGGCGAAAACCGTGCGTATCGGCGGACTCCTCCTCCCGGAGGATCATGATCGCCTCCTAACCTTCTTGCAGGCCAACTTAGAGGTTTTCGTTTGGTCAGCATCTGACATGCCCAGCATCCCTCCAGAAGTAATCACCCATAAGCTCAACATCGATCCGAAGCACCGTCCAATCCGCTAGAGGAAGAGGAGCTTCGCTCCCGAGCAGAAAAAGGCCATCGATGAGGTGGTTAACAAACTGCTCAGTGCCAGCCACATCTGAGAGGCGCATTACCCTAACTGGTTGGCTAATGTGGTCATGGTGCGAAAGGCAAACGAAAGCTGAAGAATTTGCATCGACTTCACCGACCTCAACAAGGCGTGTCCGAAGACAGTTTCCCCCTGCCAATGATAGACCAGCTGGTAGATTCCACCTCCGGCCATGAGCTCCTCAGCTTCATGGATGCCTTCTCTGGATATAATCAGATAAGGATGGACCCCAGTGATGAAGAGCACACATCCTTTATGACAGAAAAGGGATTTATTGCTACAAAGTGATGCCCTTCGGTCTCAAGAATGCGGGGGCGACCTATCAAAGATTGATGAACAGGGTGTTTCAGGATCAGCTAGGTCAGAACATGGAAGTCTACGTAGATGACATGCTGACCAAGAGCATCCGTGCTTCTGATCATATCTCCGATCTAGAGGAAACTTTCAACAACCTCCGCCGCTTCTAGGTCAAGCTAAATCCCAAGAAATACGCCTTCGGAGTCACGGCAAGCAAGTTCCTGGGTTTTATGGTGACTCAGCGGGGGATCGAAGCGAACCCAGAGAAAATCAGTGCCATCCTCGACTGAGACCACCATCCAGCAAGAAGGAAGTACAACGACGGGGAGGGTGGCAGCTTTAAGTCATTTTCTCTCCAAATCAGCCAAGAGGTGCTTGCCCTTCTTCAAGGCCCTGCGGAAAGTAAACAGCTTCGAGTGGATGAACGACTACCAGAAAGCCTTCGATGGCCTGAAGGCGTTTATGTCTTCTCCTCCGCTCCTATCCAAACCAAGGGACGGGGAGAGTCTCTTCCTCTACCTAGCTGCTTCTTCGGAGGCCGTTAGCTCAGTCTTGGTGCATCTCGACACTGATGGAACCCAGAAGCCCATTTATTACGTGAGCAAGGTACTCCATGACGCAGAAGTCAGGTACTCCAAGACATAAAAAATCATCTTCGCTCTGCATTTCCGCCCTTATTTTCAAGCCCATCCCATTGTGGTGCTCATGGACCAGCCCCTCCAAGCCATCCTGGCTCGTCCAGACACCTCAGGCCGACTCGCCAAGTGGGACATCAAGCTAGGAGAGTTTGACCTCTCCTTCCAAGCACGGCTGGCCTTGAAGTCCCAAGTCCTGGCCGATTTTCTAGTCGAGTGCACTTGGGCAGATGAGGAAAGAGAGGTTTCCATGAGCGGCACAAGCCTGAGCCGAGCGATGATGGAGAAACCTAGATCCTCCATGTAGATGGTGCATCAAACTCTCAGGGAAGCGGTGCCGGTCTCATTCTCACCGGACCGGGTGGAGAGAAAGTAGAATGCGCCCTGCGGTTTCTATTCAAAGCCACCAATAACCAAGCTGAGTATGAGATCCTGCTGGCAGGATTAAGGCTGGCCCAAGAATTTGGAATAAGGAGTCTCAGAGCTTTCACTGACTCGCAACTCATCTCCGGACAAATCAACGGAGAGTACGAGGCACGTGACCCTGCTATGACTCAATACCTGGGCAAGGTTCGGCTCTTGGTCTCTCCATTAGCTTATTTCAGCATCAGTTACATTCCCCAGAGTGAGAATGCCAGGGCCGACATTCTTTCCGCCTGGCTACCACCGCCGACGGCATCGCAAAAGACGCCTACATTGAGTACTTAGAAAGGCCCAGCTTAGAAGATGGCGAGGAAGTCCTCCCGCTCACCCAAAAGCCTACATGGATGGATGCCTACGTCCGCTATCTCACTGACGACACCCTCCCCGATGACCGCAATGAAGCCAAGCTGCTCAAGTGGAGGGCTTCCAAATTCGTCCTACTAGATGGACGTCTATACAGGAGGTCATTCTTCTATCCCCTGCTCAGATGTGTAGGACCTGCCAACGCCGACTACGTCCTTAGAGAAATCCATGAAGGCATCTGCAGAAATCACCTGGGGGGTAGGTCCCTGGCCCAGAAGGCCCTTCGGAAGGGATACTTCTGGCTTACCATGAGGGAGGATGCTGCCAAACTAGTTCAGAAGTGCGATGGTTGCCAGCGCCATGCACACATCCAACATCAACCGTCTATCCTGCTCAACCCGCTCTCAGCCCCCTGGCCCTTCACCCAGTGGGGAATGGACATCCTTGGGCCATTCCCCCCAGCCTCGGGACAGCGGAGATTCTTGCTAGTAGCCATCAACTATTTCACAAGTGGGTCGAGGTTGAGGCACTAGCTAAGATCACTGAGAGTAAAGTCAAAGCCTTCTTCTGGAAGTCGATTATATGCCGCTTTGGCCTACCACACACCCTCATCACGGATAATGATCGCCAGTTCAACAATGAAGCATTCAAGACTTTCTATGGCGAGGTAGGCATTCACCATTGATTCACCTCTGTCAGCCACCCCCAGACCAACAGGGAGGCCGAGGTCATGAACCGCACCATTCTTAGAGGGCTCAGGATCAGCTAGATGGATCAAAGGGTCGATGGGTGGAGGAGCTCCCCAGCGTGATATGGGCTTACCACACGACCCCCAGAGCCCCGACGGGCGAGACTCCCTTCAGTCTAGTCTTCGGATCCGAAGTCGTCATCCCTGTTGAGATCGGACTGCCCAGTCCGCGCGTGGAGTCCTTCAACGAGGAAGATAATTTCACATTGATACGAGCTAACCTAGACTTTATCGACGAAGCACATGACCGGGCAAGGCTGCGTATGACGACTTTCCGTTAGCGGACAGCCAAGTACTACAATGCCCAAGTTCGTCCCAAGGTCTTTCACCATGGAGATCTGGTTTTAAAAAAGGCTGAGGTATCTAAGCCTACGAAGGGGGGCAAATTGTCCCCCAACTGGGAGGGTCCTTACCGTATCACTGAGACACTCCACCGGGGGACATACAGACTAGAAGAGCTCAACGGACAACCCATTCCGCATACCTGGAACGCGAATAGTCTCCGCTGATATTATCAATGATGTATCCTCCAGAATACGAGCAATAAAAGGGTCCCTTCCAATGCCACAGCCTGCTCTCCCTTGCATTCAAGACCAGATCTTGCAAAAGGAGCTCACCGGCATCGTAGCTACGGGACACCACTCGGTCCGGCTAGGAGATGCCCCCGAGTCGGTTCAAGTCCCTAACAGCTCCATACTTGGTCGAGTCGCCCCTCGAGCGGCACACAAACCCCCAAGGCGGTTCAAAAGGAGCTCACCGGCATCGCGGCTAACGGGACACCACTCGATCCGGCTAGGAGATGCCCCTGAGTCGGTTCAAGTCCCTAACAGCTCAGTACCCGATCGAGTCGTCCCTCGAGCGGCACATAAACCCCGAGGCAGTTCAAAAGGAGCTCACTGGCATCGCGACTAATGGTACACCACTCGGTCCGGCTAGGAGACATCCCCGAGTCGGTTCAAGTCCCTAACAGCTCCGTACCCGATCGAGTCGCCCCTCGGGCGGCACACAAACCCCCGAGGCAGTTCAAAAGGAGCTCACTGGTATCGCGGCTAATGGGACACCACTCGGTCCGGCTAAGAGACACCCCCGAGTCGGTTCAAGTCCCTAACAGCTCCTTACCCGGTCGAGTCGCCCCTCGGGCGGCACACAAACCCCCGATACGGTTCAAAAGAAGCTCACCGGCATCGCGGCTAACGGAACACCACTCAGTTTGGCTAGGAGATGCCCCCGAGTCGGTTCAAGTCCCTAACAGCTCCGTACCCAGTCGAGTCACCCCTCGGGCGGCACAAACCCTCGAAGCGGTTCAAAAGGAGCTCACTAGCATCGCGGCTAACGTGACACCACTCGGTCCGGCTAGGAAATGCCCCCGAGTCGATTCAAGTCCCTAACAGCTCCATACCCGATCGAGTCGCCCCTTGGGCGGCACACAAACCCCCGAAGCTGTTCAAAAGGAGCTCACCGGCATCGCAGCTAATGGGATATCACTCGATCCAGCTAGGAGATGCCCCCGAGTCAGTTCAAGTCCTTAACAGCTCCGTACCCAGTCGAGTTTACCCTTGGACGGCACACAAACCTCCGAGGTGGTTCTAAAGGAGCTCGTCGGCATCGCAGCCTGTGTGACACCACTCGATCCTAGCACGGAGGTGCACCCAAGGCGGTTAAGACCCTAAAGGCTCCGTACCCACCGAGTCACCCCTCGGGCGGCATACAAACCCCCGAGGTGGTTCTAAAGGAGCTCGCCGGCATCACAGCCTACGGGACACCACTCGGCCCTGGCACGGAGGTGCCCCCAAGGCGGTTAAGACCATAAAGGCTCCATACCCATCGATTCGCCCTTCGGGCAGCACACAAATCCCCGAGGTGGTTCTAAAAGAGCTCACCGACCCTCACGGTCTCCAAGTCTACCGAGTCAGCCCCGACCACCCCTGGTCGGCCCCACTCGGCCTTGACATCTCCAAGGTCAAGCCAAATCGGCCCAGACCTTCCCCGGTCATGCCCCACTCGGCCCCCGATTTTTTAAGCCGATCTTGGCGCTAAGTTTCCCTTGGGTTGTTCTAAGTCCTTAGAATATTCGAACATAGACGAATCTCCCTTCAAACGGCCTGCAACAGCTCAGGGAATCTTAAGTAACCTCCTACGCAGCCGGCTTACACCTCAAAGATGCATCTCAACATTGGCCAACCTAACACAACGGTTCAGCCATGACATTATCAACATGCGCAACACTCAGAGTTAGGGAACATCCTAAAAGAAAGGTCCCCTCTCACCAACAGGTACGGGGTCTGTCTTATCATTAGTCGCACAATAAAGTATTCTTCCCAAAGGAAAGAAGGAACAGACAATGCAAAACACAAAGGCATTTTTGCAAAAAGCTCTTCTTCATTAACAATGGAAATGAAGTACAAAATTCAGCCTGAGGCCGATTACAAAAATGAAGGAAAAAGAAAAACAAACGACAGGCCCTCAGGGTTTGCCTAGACCAGGCTTCTCCTCATCCTCCTCTCTACTGGCCCCTCGTCGGACTCCCCGGGCTGGATTTCCTCAAGCTCGGAGCTGTCAATCTTAAGGGTCACGGACACTTTGACCTTGCACATCTCGAAGCCCTTGACGTAAGCATCGAGGCTGGCCTCAAGGACTTCCTTTGCGAACTCCAGCGAGGCCTTATAGTTGCAGACGGCCTACCCCCTCGGCCTCAGCTCGCTGTGCCCTGGCCTTGGCCTCCTGGGCTTGTGCCCCGACCTCCCTGGCTCAGCCCTTGGCTTCTTCGGCTCGTGCGTTGGCCTCGTCTGCGTAGGCCACAGCCCCAGCCTCCTCATGGCCCGCCTCAACCGCCACCTTCTCTGCGGCGGCTGCTCTCTCCGCGGTAGCCCGAGCCTCATTTTGTGCCACCCTAGCCTCCTCCTCGGCGCATTGAAGCTGGTGGACCAGCTCTTCATTCTGTGCTGCGGCGGCCTTCAGCCGATCCAAGACCAGCTCCAATTTGGCCTCGGCTGCGGATTCCCGGCCACTCTTGGCTTCGGCTCGGCATTCCGCCTCCCTTATTTGGCCGCTCAGGTTCTCCTCCTGGGCCTTGGCCTCCTGATGAAGTCGAGCAAGGCTCTGGGACTGCGCCATGCTCTCCTTCTTGTACTTGTCGGCCCGCGCCATAGCCTTTGTGAGCGCGTCCGAAGAGTGGGTCATCGCCTCACAAAGGCCGATTACATCGTTGGCCATCTGCAGCAAGGGGAACATGTTAACCATAAAAGATTGGAGCATCAAAAGGCATGTCTAGAAACAGAGAGAACTCAGAAGATTATATGGACAACAGCAACCATCACCATATCCAGAAGCGTGGAGTGGCTCAATCCCCGCGTCTCCTCCTCGGACTCGGCAATCCGAACTCTCATCAGAAGATGGGCAGCTTGCTCGGCATCCGTCATTGAGTTGAGCCTAGGCGCCGGCCGTGCTGGCCCCTCCTGCGGACCCTCAACTCGAGGACGAGTCAGGTGGCGCACCAACCGTTGGGATGAGCTCTCTGGCCCATCCCTCTGCTCCCTGATCGCCTACGCCCCAACATTGGATTTCTTGGTGACTGGCTCCCTCTCTCTGGAAGTTGGGGGAGCCCTCTCCATCTTCGACTCGGCGGCAGCCAGAGGGCTAACAGCAACTGTAACCTACCCCGCCTCGGGCACATCAGCGGCGGCAGGGGCTTCCTCTTCAAGATCTACGATCACCACGGCTGCTTCAGTAGTGACCGGAATCTCTCCTTCTTCTACTCCGGTCCCGGCCGGCACTGGGACCACTCCTCCAACCGGCATTTCCTCATCCGACTTCTCCACGGGCGTTGGAGCCTTGGGGACTCTAGCGGCTTGGGTCGGCCCGGCCCGCTCCCCTCTTCGAGCCTTCTTCACCGGCCTCGATGCTTCCCCAGTCACCGGCCTCTTTTGTTTCAAGGCGGCTTCAAATGCACCGATGGAAAACTTTATCGCTGCATCCAAAAATGAGAAACGTTAGCAACAGTATAGCAGTTTTTCGGTCGAGACAGAAGGAATCGGACGTCGTGCTCACCAACCGCCAGGGCCAACTCAGCTTCTACCAGGTTCTCCTCGGACAGGAGTTCCTTGTAGCCAGGGATTTGCAAGTTAGACAATTGGGTGAAGAGTTTCCTATCTCTCTCCCCCACTGTGGCATTATCATTGGAGCTGGTGTCCGGCTCCATCCAATCGGTCCTCACCCCCTCGACATGGGAAAAAGGAAGCGGGGTTTCCATCCCTAATTTTGGATAGGAGACCTAAGGGGAAGGCCCTACCCGGCCTGGCGGTGAAAGCCCACCAGGCCCCCTCACCTTGGCGGCAGAGCTTGTAGAAAGCCCGAAACAGTGACAACCCTGGCCATGCCTCCTGAAAGTAGCAAAGAATGACAAAGGTGCAGATGATCCGAATCAAATTCTAAGTCAACTGCGCCGACGCTAATCTATAAATATCTAAAAGGTTCAGGAAAAAAGGATAGAAAGGAAGGCGCAGTCCACACCAGAAGAACTCCTCGTATAGAGCGACCCGACCAGGGTAGGCGGAGGTCACTCTATCTTTGGGCCCTGGCGCGGACAAGCGGATGAAGTTGGGGACCATGTACTTAGCCCTAATGGCCTCTACGTCTTCGAGGGTTACGGTTGAGGCCACTCCGGACGGACCTGCTGGATCAGAACTCACCGCCGAAGGTTGTTTCGGATGGCGAAAGGACACAGGAACTGCCCTAATAGGGGAGGCTAAGGTGGACGGAGGCCCGATCACCGTTGGTCGGTCGCTGATGATGATTCTTCCCATCGGACGAGGAACCTGACGGGCTAAGGAGGTTTGATCTTTACTATCGGAATGGGAATATTAAACTACAGGCCTCTTACCCTCCTAATGCACGACGGTCCATGGATGAAAATGAAAGATGAAACTAACCTAGAAATCAAAGAGAATTTGAAGACAAAAAGGGCTTAGGTTGCAGAATAATTCAGGAGAAGAAAAGCTGGAAGAAGGTGATGGCAATATAAAAGCTTTCCCCAGCCCTTGGGGCGTTTTTATACCCCCATCTCCGAACGACGATAATCAAGGCCCTGCCACGTGGCACTCTCCTATTGCGCCATGAGCTGTCCGCCGGAAATCTCGCCTGCGCCCGAGACGTGCCGCCTCGATTCACCCTAAGGAGTATGATCCCCGACCAATCGCGGGGCATAGAAAATGGAGAAGCAATGGTAACCTTTACTTTTTTTCATTCCCTCAATAGGCTTCCTCTTCAAGGCGTCCGGCGCTAACGTCAGCTCCCACCTACCGCATGATTGTGGAAGATTTTCGAAGCGACACTGCCTCGGAATGATGCGCCAGCTCACCAAGCTATTAAAAGCACACTAAAGAGCAATCATTTTTAAATTTTTGCGCCCCTCTCGCCCAAAGGGCAGCGGGCGCATGGTCCTTCGCGCTCAGGGACGGGGGGCATCTGATGTGGCTGACGTAGCCACAAAGGCAATTATGATAAAATCAAAATCTTAAGGCGACCCCGCCCCGGCATCTTCGAGTCGGCCAAGTCGGCCCCGACCTTCCCTGGTCGGCCCCGCTCGGCCCTGGCATCTCCAAGTCGGCCCCGACCTTCCCTGATTGGCCTCGCTCGGCCCCGGCATCTCCAAGTCGGCCAAGTTGGCCCAGACCTTCCCTGGTCGGCCCCGCTCGGCCCCAGCATCTTCAAATCGGCCAAGTCGGCCCCGACCTTCCCTAGTCGGCCCCGCTCGGCCCCAGCATCTCTAAGTCGGCCAAGTCGGCCTTCCCTGGTCGGCCCCGCTCAGCCCCGGCATCTCCAAGCCGGCCAAGTCGGCCCCGACCTTCCCTGGTCGGCCCCGCTCGGCCCCGACATCTCTGCATCGGCCAAGTCAGCTCCGACCTTCCCTGGTCAGCCCCGCTCGGCCCCAACATCTCCAAGTTGGCCGAGTCAGCCCCAACCTTCCCTGGTCGGCCCCGTCCTGGCATCTTTAGGTCGGCCGAGTCAGCCCTGCTCGGTCTCGGTGCCCTCTGGAGGGTCAAGGCTGTCTCAAGTCGGCCCCAGAACGGTCCTGACTGTTCACGCCACTGTCCTTCTGACCCGCGCTGCCTAGCATCCCCAGGCCCAACTACCCATAGGTCACGCCACTGATGGGACTGGATCTAACTACCTGTCAGCCCCACTGACTGATGGGACGTAGCTCACCAACTGCCATTTTTTCCTCTTCGATGGGACAGGACCTACCAACCAGCCCAAATTCACGCAATCCCATAAACCCCGCGGACATTCCTTTCTTACGAAACTCCACATGGTTGTGCAGGTGTCAACCCCCTATAAAAGGGTAAGTTCACTCATGAACAAGGTACGCAAACTCATATGCTCGCTACCCTAATACTCAGAAAGGGACTCTCCTCTTTATGAGGACTCATTTTTCTCCCCAGAGCTCGTCTGAGCTCTTTCTTAGCTGTGACCCTGATTACTGACTTGAACGTCGAAGGGTCCCTACCGGAGCACACCTTCGGTCTTGGAACTTTTTACAGGCCATCCGATCAGGCGTGGGAAATTTGATTAAGCAGCTCTCTTCTCTCGACATTCAAGACCAGTGATCAAGCGTCATCACGTCGCAATGGAGTCATTATTTTAGCGACGTAATTGATGGCGTCACTATTAATGACGCCAAAAAAATGCATTGCTAAAATATTGACTAAATGCATCGCAATGTCATCACTATTTTAGCGACGCAATTAACGGCGTCGCTAATTAGCGCCGTAAAAAAATACATCACTAAATAGCGATAAAAAAATACATCGCAAAATGAAAGAAAGACTTATCAATGCATAAACGACGCATCACTAGATAGCGATACTCATAGGCTATTTTGTCGCTAAATTAATTTAACAACCAAACGTCAATTAATACATAGCTATTTATCCTTTTAATTGATATTTTTTTGTTACATTTTTCTTTTGATTCGGCATGGTAATTTTATTGTTGTTTAGCAATGCATAATTAATATCACTAAATTTCATCGTAATTTTATAATTTTCTTTTATTGTATACTCTTGAGCTGGACTTGGTGACTGATTTATGCATTAGATGTGCTTCGTCCTGGCTTCTTGCCTCCATGAGTGTCTGAAATATTTCGGATGATATCCGTCCTTCTATTTGCTCTCATTTCAGACACAGAAGCTAAATTTGCTGACTTCGGTCGATTTAACGGGATATCCACTCAGTTATTTCATTAAGACTTGATGCATTGATGTTCTTACTAATGATTACTTTTTATAGCAGATTTTTTTTTTTCTTTTTAATATACACGCTTTCGTTAGCCCTCACATATGCTGGACAGATGGCATATATATCTTATTAAAAGCCTCACACCTGCTAGGTCCAACCGGTCGGTCTGCCATCACATCAGATCAGCAGGGTTTTTAAGATACCTCCAGAACCGGCAGTGCTGATGCACTGTTGCCAGAAAGAAACTCAGAGAATTTGACAACGATCCTGTCAGATCAGTTAGCGTCTTTACATATATGAAGCCTTGTCTTCCTTCGAACATGCACCACTCCTGATTTTTGGCCTCATTGTTGAAACGAGCTTTTGAACCAAAGTTGGTATCTGGTGGTCCATGCATTAATTGAAGGTGCTTCTTCCTGTCTTTTTGCCTCCTTAAGTGCAGAAATATTTCAAATGATATTAACCCTACTATTTGCTCTCATTTCAAGTGCAAGGCTATGTTTGCTCATGATACTAGTCAATTCAAGAGATCTATTCAGGTACTTCAATAAGAATTTTATATTTTATATTATCCCGCATCATTTAAAGACTTGACGCACTAATATTTTTATATATAGATGATTGTTTTCTACATGCGGATACTTTTTTGGTTTTTAGCACAAACCCTTCGTTGGTCCCCACGTATGCTGGACAGATAGCATGCATGTCTTAGTCCAGTAGCAAATGGAAATCAGCATGCATGCTCTGCAAGACTTCAATGATGGTATGATTTGTTGATCTGCTACTCCTTACCAATGGAGTCCTCATTCCTCCATTCAGATGATTTGTTTCGCTGGCTCCCACACTTTAGATGCAATGTTCTCTTGGCTCCTTAGTGTTGTTGTCTGAACGTGGCAATCAGGTCATAAAATTATTGGGTTTGAATCATTTTCATCTTCGGATTACTTTCAGATCCCAAACATTAAAATTAACCATAAATAATCAAATTAGAATTAACTCATGAATCATTTCGTCTTGGCTTAGCTTTTTTTTTAAAGAATTTAATACACATTGCTGTTTTTATTCTTTTTAAGTAATTTATCAATGATCAATTATTACCTTTTTTTTTTACATATTTGTTAATCTAACACAAAATTATAACATAATTAAATGTTAATACAAATATAGTTATAGACTTAAAAAATATTAAAATAATAAATTAAGCAATAGTTTATAAAAGTATGTTTTAAAATTAAATAAATATTTGTCAAATTCTTACTAAATTATAAAAGAAAAGTAATATTAAAAATATTCTTATTCTCAAAGGTATTCGAAATTATTGATGCTGATCCTTCAATAATATTTAACTCAAAAGAGAGTATACTTCTAATCCCAACATTTACTAAGTCATATTAGCATCAACCGTGTTATATTTAAAAAATATAAATATAATAATATAACCATGTAAACAATCTAATTGATAATTCAAAAAATTTATATAATGCCATTCAGATAAAATTTTAAAAAAATAAAATAAATAGAATTAAAAATATACCTTATCCTTATATCTAAACAACTAATTGTAAATAGTAAAAAAAATTATATATTTATAATAAATATTATTTTTAGGTTATTTCGGGTTACTTAGAATCCGATCCAATTCGATTCTAAAATTTTTGGTGATTCTGAATTTAGCTAAAAAAAAATTAAAACCCTAACCTTATTTTTTCTTGAGTGGATACGAAGTGGATTCGTGGGCGCGCTAGGTTAGATTTCTATCACCTTTAGTAATGTTCATTATATTCATATTCTGCTTTAAGTTGTGTTCGAACTTAAATATGATATATTGTCAAAACTTCTGCTATCTCTTCTCTAGCTTGTTACTTTATTGGATGCGATCTTACTATTATATGAGGCTTATAAAGCTGAATGAACATGAGTGAACTGGATGCTTAGGTTGTCAAAACTTCTGCCATCCATCTCTCTGTTATCATACTGAATATTGATCTTAATTACCATCGAATCAGACTTCCAAAGTTGAATGAATAAATGAGCTACATGTTCCTTTGTCTATAACCCTCACTCTCCTTCAAGGTGGTACCAGGTTTGCGTTTTGCGCGGTGTATTCCTAAGAACGTAAGGCTTGGGCAACTCACCTGCAGTGGATCATCTCTCTCTCTCAAATATATATATATATATATATATATATATATATATATATATATATATATATATATATATGAGAGAGAGATAAATCCTGAAGATCTTTGCCATCGGGCAACTCATCTAAACTGGATTCGGTCCACAATATATACGTACGGAGGCTCGGATATCGTGGGAGAGCTCTGTGTGTCCACCCGGGGACGCGTGTACGTACACCTCTTCTACAGTTCTACATGGGATCGAGGAGGGGTTTAAAAAAAATGAAATAAAAATAAAAGGGTGCGACTAGCTAGCAGGATCCGGGAAACCTCGCATGGCTGCCGGGGGGCCCTACGATCCCAAGTCCACACTTTCACTTTCGACGTCCCCAACCCAAGCAACTTGCAGCAACCCAACCAACCGGGAACGGCACAGGAACCCTCACATTCGCCACAAAATGACATGTCCCATCGATCCAAAGTGGGATGGACGTAACCTAAGATCGACCAAGACTGTGATTCGGATCATGCGGTGCTGGCAAGCGCATGGCACACGTATGACAAATTTCAAGGAAATGGCGTACGTTAGGGTCCAAAGAAACCGCGGGAAATAGCTGGGGCCGAGGGGAAACCTCATGGAACTGCAGGCCAGAGGAACGCATTCCTTTTGCGATAAATTCCGCTTCATCCCCTACTCTCCAACCACCACTCTCCACTTGGTGCTGTGGAGGAGAGAGATGCCGGCCAATCGGCGGTCTAAAATGCCCGGCGGAGCGCTGCCGCCACCGCTGGTCCACCGGCGATACGTGCCGAAACGGGGCCGGGTTTTGAAGGGCATCTTGAAGTCCATCTTCGGCTCTTGGCTGGCTTTTTGTGTCCGGACGCGCGCCGGGATCCAACGCAAGATGGCCGCCATAATGCCTCGCGACCCCAAAAGAGCTGCCAATTAATTTTGGTTGTTATATTTTATGTAACTCGTTCTGCGATAGATTTTAAGTATTGATTTCACGTTGTTAGTTATGTAACTCTGATAGTTTTGAGTATTGATGCCCGCTACTGGGCGTGGAGGACTGCATCGATCTCTCCTACTTTCCATTGCCTGTGTCTTGCTCTTCTTATGCTTCGTCAATAATTTTGATATCTCTGGTTGGTTGATATGAAAAGAATTGAAAATTTTGAAATATCAACTTATCTCTTCAGTCTGAGATATTAAGATCTCGGCTCATATAATACTAAATATATAATTAAGAATAATTTTAGACATTGGTTTTAATATCTATTAATTAAAATTTATTTAAGAAAATGTGATAAAAAAATAGCTGATATAAGTACTTTTACGCCTTCTGAAGAGAAAGTTTGAAAATCATTCTCGACGTTGCTTGGTTTGAAGTACTACTCAATTATTTAAAAAATTTATAGTCTAATTAGTCTCTCTAAAAACATGCTTTGATATATAGCTCTTTTAGAAATATGCTCACATTTGAACTTGAAATCATGTCTCAACCTGAAATGTTAAGAAGAAATAGACCAAAGATGCCAAAGATAAGGTGAGCATATATATTATGATCACTACTGATAAGCCATGAGATAATAATGGTATAATTATCTTTTAGGATAAATTTTGCTCTTAAGAATTTATAAATAGTCATCTAAACCCTATACTAAGCATCAGTACTTTCAGCTTTTTATGCATAAATGAAGTAACAATTGAAATAGCTATAGTACTAACAATCAACATCCGTTTAATTACGATCGAACATTCTGAGTTATATAGTCTGAATCAGCTGACTCAAGACATATAGAATCACTTAAAGTAATTTTAAAGAATTTAGTTATGGAGTTTGATGAGAAATAAGATATGGTTGTAGAAGAGGTTTTTATTATCATGGTTTTGACTATATATAAAAGCGGTTTTGCAAGTAAAAGAGAACCCGGGGAAGAACAGGGATAAGAAGACGGTAACAACAGAGGGCCAAACGCGTTGGAGTCGGTTTCAAGCGGTCAGTTCGACACTCCATATCCAAGGGGGGGAGAGAAAAAAAAAAAAAAAAAAAAAAAAACTACAAGATTGTATCTTAGCTGAACTCATCTTATCAGCCAATATTTTAGATTTTATCACTTTACTTTGGCAGAAACATTAAAAAGAAAACGGCAGAAATATTAAAAAAGGGAAATGGAGAAGGACGGCCGGGCTGTTTGACTTTGTACATGAGACAAAAATACCGGTTGGGTTCCAAGGCGCGTATCGAGATAAGAACATGATTTGATTTCCTACCTAACAAACCCCCTCCCGACGCGAGCTTTGGGAATTCTTGCCAGGTTTACGTATTTATTCCATGTCCTTGTCAATGATTTAAGAATTAGATCGGAGAGCAAACCAACTTAACATTTGGACCATGGATTAATTGGTTTAACCAAATAAATTAATTTAAATAAATCAAATAATATTATAATTAATTTTTAATTTAATAATTAAAAATAAAAAATATTAATATTAATTTATAAAAAAAATATTTTAAAACTTATATATTTGTTTTAAAAAATTATATAACATAATATTTTTTATTCAAATTTTATAATTTAAATTAATAAAATTAATAAGATTAATTAAAAAAATACAATAATAATATTCAATAAAATAAATAAATCGGGGTTGTTTTGAGGTGAAAATCGTGAAAATTAAAAAACACAATAAATTTAATTTTAATTTTATTTATCAAAATTAAAAGTTTAAAAATTAAAGTTAAGCCAATTCTTTAGAATTCGGTTGGCTAATAATTTTTTTAATTTTAATCAAATCATATAAAGTTAATTTAAATAATAAATTAAATTGAATTAATGATTAATTTTAATTAAATCGATTCGATCGATCAATTTGATCTAATTTTTAAAACTATGATTCCTGTAGATCAAAATTTTTTTCCTTCCATGTCCCTTCCAACTTCATTATAATTACTAGGCCCCTGTTCTCTAGCTTTCCATGCCTCTGCAAAATTTGATTCTCATATGAAAACCACATAAGAGATGGTTTTTATAACGAACGAATGTTAAATAACATGACCATTAAATGTCAAATATAAGAAAGAGTACAAATATAAAACATGTACGTTCATTGGATTTTATCTCGCCAAAAAAGGCCCTCTTTTGTCCTTTATCGCTGTAATTACATGACAAAAGTTCATGATCAAGAGATAATTTTTAATTCCATATGTATTGGCTGTCAACCATAAGATATCGCATGCCAGGAACAAAACATCTTCTCTGGTGATTTCAATTCTTTTTTCTTTTGAAAACTTTAGATCATCATGCGTGGCTAAAGGAGCCATAATTGATCAATGGGGAAAATCATTTGATAAAGCTATGATCAACTAACGGCAGGAATCATCTGAACAAGCTAATAAAATTATATTTGATGAATGATGATGATCAATCTTTTGAAGTGCTTCCCACGGCCTTTCAGATAGGATCCAACTCGATCATTCAGGCTACGCTTTCAAGTCAGCCTTTCAAATCGGACCAGACTTGGCTACCCAAGCTGAGCCTCCATCCAACCTTCCCAATGAAATCCCTCGTAAGGATGGCTCGTACGACCCACCTACCACACAACCATCCATTTCTTACGGAACCTACCCACCTACCATGCGGCCACCCACTTTGATGGGACATGGCCCACCTACCATATGGCTTCCCATGTCTGATGGGTCTGACCCACCAACCAACTGCGGCCACCCACGTATGACAGAACCTAACCCACCAATCAAGTGCAGCCACCCACGTTTAATGGGACCTGACCCATCAACCAACTGCAGCTACCCACACCTGATTGGATATGAACTGCCAATCTGATATGCCATAAGAAAGGCACATCCCGCTGTTGCTATCTTTACCACGCATTCTCTGGCAGGTGGTTACACCTCGAGACTAGCAAATATCCATAAAACGGGTAAGATGAATCCTCGATCAGGTAAAACAAACTCTCATATGCTCATATAGAGCTATTCCTCTAAAGTCTCTCGAGCTTTTTCTCAAGCTCACAGTATCAGAGCATTAACTTGAGTGTCGAAGGGTCCCACCGAAATCAGTGGCCTCCGAGACTTCTTGCAGGATCCTAAACGAAGCGAAGCCTATCGAAAATCTTAGACTCACTGGAGAAGGCGACCGGATACTCATGGACGATTGAGAAAAGTGATCTAGTGCCAACAGCTTAGCCCACTAGGTAGGGAAAAGAAAAGAGAAAGAAGGACCTAAAGCATCAGGTCACATATCTTCACTCCCCCTAAACCAACAATGAAGGTGATGCACGCTCAAGAAGCCTCCACCAACCATGTAGGAGAGCCTTCCTAGCCGATTGAGCAGCAAGAGACCAGCCTCCCTGCTCCACCGTCACCACCACATCAAATCACTCAACCATACCAGCTCGCCACCCTTATCCAATAAGTCCAGGTGTTGGTGGCAGCAATCAATAAGCTGTAGGAGTAGCATTCTGTAGCACACAGCAGCAACTTAGGCCTCTCTCGCCACACATGGTTGCTGCTTAGGCCAGCCGACAATCCACCCATGAAAGATCTCTCCAACGAGAAACTCTCCACCGATATGCTTTACCAGAGCACCACCGTCGTGAGGCCCCCAAAAGGCCATAATCTCTCACCCACCATTCGAGCAGCTCCTCTCTTAGACAGTGGCATGGGAAGGAGCCAGAGTAGGGACACTGACACCAGTGCCACCCCTATCCCTACTTATCCTTTGAGTCATTAGAAGAGGATTCTACTGATGGGTACATCAACCGCAGGGCAGAGCGATGCCTCGATGAGTACCATCATCGGCTGGAAGAGCTCAGCCATAGACTCACTAACCAGCCGAAGGTGGACTACGACAGCCATCCTTCCCTCACTCACCGCATCATGAAGAAACCAATCCTTTCCCAATTTTTCCTTCCTTAACTGGATCTGTATGACGATAACATGGATCCACTTGATCATCTCAAGAGCTACAAGGCTCTCATGCAAGTCCAAGGGGTAACTGACGCCCTCCTTTGCATCGCCTTGCTTGCCACTCTTTGGAAGGCTGCATGCGCCTGGCACTCTCACCTCCCACCGCATAGCATCGACTCCTTTCGGCAACCGGAGAGGACCTTCCTAGCTTATTTTGACGCTTGACGAAGGATCCCCCGAGTGATGGACAGCTTATTTTCTATTTGACAAAAGGACACGGAATCACTTAAAGATTTTATGGCCCGTTTCAAGCTGGCCGCTCTTAAGGTCTATCACCTCGACGACTATGGCCACTCTAGCCTTAAAGTGGGGCATTCATCTCTCCTACTTCACCTACTTCCTTGACAAGAAACATTTCAGTTCCTACGCAGAACTCTTAAGTCGCATGCAGATGTATATATGCGCCGACGAAGTCAGAACCTCCATGCTAACCAAACAACCAGTCCAGAGCTTCGCCCCCAAAGAAGCCAACCTCACTCCTCTCCTCGCTCCCAAGGCGCACATCTTGATGGAGATCGAGGGTGAGCCATACCTTAACCACCCTCCTCCATTGAAGCCATCAGTCACCTGAGACAGAAGCCTCTACTGTTGATTCCATTGGGACTACGACCACAACATGGAGGATTGCCACCATCTGCATCGCACCATTGAGGACCTCATCCAACGTGGCTACCTCAGAAAGTTCATCCAAGGAGGATCGCAACCTGCTCCATGCCAAGTAGGCCCTCCATTTCCTGTGGGGCATGCCATACTTCCAAGAGGCCAAGAGGGGTGAGGGAATAAAAACTATAATTCTTTGCTCAGAAAGGGATCTAGCGGGGATGAATAATCCAAATGATGACAGCATCATCGTCTCTATGATAATTGCCAAACATCATGTAAAAAGAATTTTGATCAACAGTGGAAGCTCTACGGACATCCTTAATATGATGACTTTGTTCGGATGAACCTTTCTTCCAGCTCCCTTCAGCCCAGGTCTGCACCCTTGGTTGGCTTCATGGGAGACTCCATAAGAGTTGAAGGTGAAATCACCCTCTCAGTCATAGTCGGGATGCCACCATGCTAGAGCACAATCCTCATGAGGTTCCTGGTCGTTCAGGTGCCACTAGCCTACAATGCCATTCTCGAGCAACCCAACCTGAACCTCCTTGTTACAGTCATCTTCACCAAGCGCCTCCTCGTCAGGTTCCCCATCAGTAATGGGATCGACAAGATACACGGTGACCAGAACCCTGTGCAACTATGTTATCATATGGCTCCTAGCTCTCATGAGATGGTCACATCGCCGGCTCTAGAGCTACTTGACCCAAGGGAGTCAGAGAAAAGAGGAGAACCAACCGAGCACCTACTGACCTTCTCGTTAGGAGATGATTCGGCAAAGATGTCTTCACTTGGTCAGCTTCTCACTTTCCTACGGGCCAACTCAGCATCTTCACCTAGTCAACTTCGGACATGCCCGGTATACCTTCGAACAAGCTCAATATTGACCCAAGGTATTGGTCGGTCCAACAAAAGAAGAAAAGTTTCACTCCTGAGAGGAAAAAAGCTATTAATGAGGAGGTCAACAAACTACTTGCCGCTGGCCATATTCAGAAAGCACGCTACTTGAATTGGCTAGCCAATGTGGCGATGGTCCATAAGACAAACAGAAGCTGAAGGATCTGCATGACTACATCGACCTCAACAAGACGTGCCTAAAGGATAGCTTTTTGTTGTCCAGAATAGACCAATTGATCGGTGCCACATCTGGCCACAAACTCCTCAGCTTCATGGATGCCTTCTTGGGGTACAACCAGATATAAATAGACCCAGAGGATGAGGAGAAAACCTCCTTTATGACTAAGAAAGGTGCCTATTGCTACAAGGTAATGCCCTTTCGCTTTAAGAACGCAGGGACTACTTATCAAAGATTGATGAATAAGGTCTTTAAAGACTAAATTGGGCGAAACATGGAGGTGAACGTGGATGACATGCTGACCAAAAGCATTTGCACCATCGACTATGTCGCTAACATGAAAGAGACTTTCAATATTCTTCATCGCTACCGGATGAAGCTAAACCTACGTAAGTGCGCGTTCGGAGTCACCATGGGAAAGTTCCTGGCTTCATGGTAACCCAGTGAGGGATTGAATCTAACCCAAAGAAGATTCAAGCCATTCTCAATATGAGGCAGCCCACCAATAAGGAAGTATAGCGCCTCACCTGAAGGATAGCTACCCTAAGCCGTTTCCTATCAAAATCTACCGAGAGGTGCCTGCCCTTCTTCAAGGCCTTGCGCAAGGTCAATAGCTTAGAGTGGACGGAAGAATACTAGAAGGCCTTCGAGGAGCTGAACGAGTTCCTGTCTACCCCACTGTTGCTTTTAAAGCTGAAGGAGGGAGAGGATCTCTTCCTCAACTTTGTGCCTCCCCGGAAGCAGTCAGCTCCATCCTCGTTTGAATTGACTTCGATGGGATACAAAGGCCAGTCTACTATACCAACAAAGTGCTTCACAATGCAGAGACTAGGTATTCCAGAACCGAAAAGATTATTTTCATATTAATAGTCTCTGCTTAGTGTCCCAGGCCTTACTTTCAAGCTCACCCGATCATGATGCTCACAGATCAACCGCTCAAAGCCATATTGGCCCGTACTGACACTTCCGATTGATTGGCCAAGTGGGTAGTCAAGCTAGGGGTTTGATATTTCATTCCAGCCCAGGTCGGCCATAAAGTTCCAAGTTTTAGCAAACTTCTTGGTCAAGTGCACCTGGATTGAGGAGCAGCCAGAAGAACCCTCTCCAACAGCTGCAAATGCCGAACTAGAAGGAGTGGAGGAGACCTGCAACCTCCACATGGATGGCACCTCAAACTCCCAAGGGGGCAGAGCAAGCCTCATCCTTGCATGCCCGAAGGGGTGGTGGCAGAGTATGCCCTCTTATTTCTCTTCAAGGCCACCAATAATTAAGCCGAATATGAAGCCGTATTGACAGAAATAAGACTTGCGCGGGAGCTTAGAGCAAAGCGCCTCAGAGCCTTCACCAACTTCCAACTGATTTTTAGACAAATCATCGAAGAGTATGAAGCCTGAGACCCCATTATGTCTTGATATTTGAATAAGGTCTGGTCACAGACCTCTACTCTAGCTTACTTCAGCATTAGCTACATCCCTAAAGGTAAAACAGCTAGGGCTGATGCCCTATCTCGGCTAGCTACCTGGGCGAACAATGCTCTGGAGAGGACCTACATTGAGTATTTGGAAGTTTCAAGCATTGACGCCGTGGAAGAGGCCTTACTAGTCACACAAGCATCAACGTGGATGGACACCTACATCCTCTACCTCACTGACAGCACTCTTTCCGCCAATCGCATAGAGGCTAGACTACTTAAATGGAGAGTTTCGGGTTCGTCGTGTTGGATGGGTGGTTATACAGGAGGTCTTTCTCCTACCCTCTCCTCAAATGCATTAGCCCTGTAGACGCCGACTACATC
This sequence comes from Calamus simplicifolius, assembly GCA_900491605.1. Taxonomy (NCBI): domain Eukaryota; kingdom Viridiplantae; phylum Streptophyta; class Magnoliopsida; order Arecales; family Arecaceae; genus Calamus; species Calamus simplicifolius. The sequence continues at coordinate 364,655 of UESW01003940.1, read as the reverse complement.
CTTCAGGAGATCCATGGAGGCATCTATGAAAATCACCTAGAGAGCAAGTCGCTGGCATACAAGGTGCTCCGCTAGGGATACTATTGGCTCACCGTGCGGGAAGATACAACTGAGCTGATTCGAAAGTGCGACAGCTACCAACGGCATGCTTACATCCAACGGCAGCCCACTTTCCAGCTGAACCCGCTCTCATCTCTTTAGCCCTTTGCCCAATAAGGGATGGACAACCTTGAACCATTCCTCCTAGCTTCAAGCCAACGGAGATTTATGCTCGTCACCATCGACTACTTCACCAAATAGGCCGACGTTGAGGCACTAGCATGGATCACCAAGAGCAAGGTGAAGTCCTTCTTTTGAAAGTTTATTATCTATCACTTCAGGCTACCCTACACCATTATCACCGACAATGGATGATAATTCGATAACAACACTTTCAAAGAATTTTGTGCCGAGCTTAACATCTGCCATCGGTTCACCTTCGTTGGCCATTTAAAGACTAATGAAGAAGCCGAGGTTATGAACCGGACCATCCTCCAGGGCCTTCAAACCCGGTTAGATGAGTTCAAAGGTACAAGGGTGGAGGAACTCTCGAGTGTGCTGTAGGCCTATCATACAACTATAAGGACTCTAACTGGAGAAACTCCGTTCAACCTCGTCTTCGGATCAGAAGCGGTCATCCCTGTAAAGATTGGCCTTCTAAGCCCGCGAGTGGAATCATATAGCGAAGAAGATAATCTTACGCGGCTGAGTGCCAATCTTGACTTCATCGACGAGGTACGCAATCGAACATGGCTCAAAATGGAAGCATTTTGCCAGCGAGCTACAAAGTATTGCAATGTCTGTGTCCATCGAAAGACATTCCGCTCAAGGAACCTAGTCCTCAGGCAAGTCAAAGTCTCCAAGCCAGCGGAAGGGGGCAAGCTATCCCCTAATTGGGAAGGACCTTATCAGGTTACCGAAACACTTCACAAAGGAACATATTGACTTAAGGAGCTTGAAGGGAAGCCTATCCCTCGCACCTGGAATACGGATAACCTTCACAGATATTACCAATGGCATATGGATTCAGCTTATGGGAATAAAAGGAGCTTCGAATTCTCTATCTCATCATACAACTCACTTTATAAGCTGAAGATTATATTCTCAACCATGTTGGACAACTCCAGTAGACCCACAGTTGAGAGACATCGACCTCCTTGCCCACAGTCGCTGGACGATGACAACCTCCTGACTTCGTATCATATACTAAGTGGGACGACTCCAGTGGACCCATAGCTGGGAGATGTCGACCTCCTAGGCATAGTCACTGAACGATGACAACTTTTGACTTCGCATCGATGAGTTCACTCGACTCGCAGTTGGGAGATGTCAACCTTCTAGCTTATAGTCATCGAACAAACACTTTTTGGCCCTATGTCGATGAGTCCACTCAACTCATAGTTGGAGACATCGACCTCATGACTCATAGTCATCGGATGCCTCGGGTCAGTTTTAGCAGTCCTCGGATCGGTCTCAGTAACCCTTGGGATGGTCTCAACAGCCTTCGGGTTGGTTTTAGAAACCCCCGAGTCGGTCTTAGCAGCCCTCTGGTGCAGGAGCAAGAGTGAGAAAAAGTTTGCAGGGTTCTATTTGGATCTCTGAACCCTAAAAGTCCCATAATTTTTTTTCTTTCTTTCCTAGTTAGTTGAGTCCAGGCAGTCAATTTTGGTTTAGTCCAATGTCCAGGTCATGCATTTTTATTTTATTTGAGTCCTATAATAATTCAAGGGAAGTATATTACTTTTGTTGAAATCCTGCTAAAGATATCCTGAAGAAGCCCCCCATATTAGGCAATATTGGACAACTATATGATCTTCTCCCTCCATTGGATCCGCCTTCACCCGAATTGATGATGTGGAATCAATCTTCTCCCTCCATTGGATCTGCCTTCATCCAGATTGATGACATGGAATCAATCTTCTCCCTCCATATCATCATCTACAATATTAGGCAACCTTGGGCACCCCAAAAGGAAAGAAAGAAGGATGTCACTCAAAGCTTCCTTCTTTGCTTGTGGTTCCTCGCCTCCAATTGGAACTATATATTGCTGCTGCCATCTTGGTCAAATTAAATGAAGGAAAGAATTTTTGCTCTGCAATTTTATCATATTTTGTAATCCCTAACATGTATTACTCTAATTGTTACACTTACCTTGTAATGGCATGAGAGGTCTATAAAACCCTTCTCTTGCAATAAGAAAAAAATAGATTATGAATATATAATTTTTTTTTTTCAAGTTCTCTTTTCGTTGCCTTGAGCAATTGATCCTTCATGAGGGATTTAGGCGTGAGGCCGAAGATTTTTTGTTGCCTTGAGCAATTGATCCTTCGTGAGGGAGCCAGGCGTGAGGCCAAAGATTTCTGTTGCCTTGAGCAATTGATCCACCGTGAGCCTTGAGCAATTGATCCACCGTGAGGGAGCCAAGCGTGAGGCCAAAGTGTTCTTACTATCAAACCCTAATCTAGTCCATCTCCTCTACCAAGCTCCACCAAAGAAACCCTAATCCTCATACCACCATAATCGACCACCACCCCCCCTAAATTCTAGGCATCCATACTTGGAACCCTAGCTGCCGCCCTTCCTTCATTCCAAAACAACCGCCCCTTCTTGACTTATTTCCAAAACTACCGTCCACTCTCTTCAAAACCACCATCCCTCTCTTGATTTATTTTCAAATCCGCCGCCCTCTCTCTCCAAAAGCCACCGCTGCTCTCTAGATTCATCTCTAAAGTTGAGGATGTCTTCTTTTCTACTGAATTGAGATCAAAGAACCTCATACAGAAGATAGTTTCCTCATCCAGAAATCCTACCCGCTAGCGAGAGATCTTCTACCAACATTAGGAGCGCATCATCATCAGGTAAATCAACCTTTCCCTTACTTGTATTCTAATTCTATAAAAGTTCATGAGTATGTCTTTCCTGGAGTTTCTTAATTCCAAACTTTCCTTGTATGCTTCTTTATTTTTTTAAAAGTTCTGTTCCTAAACCGTTACTTTCTACATCACATAATTTACTCTCTTACTCTTTCTCTTATTTTTGGATAAATTAGCCATCTTCTAAAATACTTAAAAAATATTTAAAAATTAATTTTTATTATTTTATTGATTGCATAATCATTTCTGCCCTTGTGCTGCATCAATCTTGATATCAGAGCACATGTTAGACATGTTTTGCATCGCATAGTAGATTTTTGTTATGATGTAATTTCTGCACATGACCTGTAACTTCCTCTATTATGAAACCTATCATAACGTAATTATTTTAATTTAAAATTATTTTTTAGGTAATTTACCGTGCCTTTGCTATGTGCATATAAAATTTTATGATTAAATTCCTTACTATTATTTTTTAAAATTTTCTACAACCTGCTGGTGCTAAAATCAAACCCTGCTGAAATTCTGTATTGTTGCATTCCTGAACCCTAAAGTATCACGCCTTCTGAGCGGGTATATGAAAATATATCTATGACCCATGGGAGTAATGAGCCAAGACTAGATGTGAATCTTTATGGTTGAGGACCCAACATGCTAATTCGTGTTTTAAGTGTTCATCTTCTTTAATTTATTTAAGTGCATTGAGCATCTAAGATAAGATGGAGATTTCATTACCCTTACTTGGCCCAAAAAAACCACCAATCTGCATTGTGAACCGAAGCCTTAATTTTAAAATCGAGTAGCACTTAATTGAGCATTAGGGACACCCATGAGTTTAGTTCAACTTAACTTGGGAAAACTGGTTACACCCAAGTCAACATTTGTGTCTAGAAGCTAGTGTCTAGGGCTTGGGGTCAAACGACAAACACCTTAAGTGGACTTGTGGTTATTTAATTAGGTCCCTGCAAAAGTCGAGGGAGCCTCCTATAACCCCATCTCTTACCTGACCAGTGGACAGCATACTTGTTATCATGGTTATGACCTAGTCGAATAGTCTAGTAGACTATAGTACAAGTCATTCTTGAGTCATTTGTGTGCTTGCTTGAGTCGTTTATCAGTCAGAATCAGTCACCATCAGACCCACCCATGGATAATGATTGTGGAGCCCTGCTTAGGACTATTACTGAGTAGTTGACCCAGTTGAATGATTGAGTGAGATCCCTAGAGAAGAGTTATAAGATCAGGACTGAGCCTAAGTTAGACCCAATCCTTAAAGAGTCCCAAACCATGATCTAGAGTACTACCATAGGAGATCCAATCCTGATATCTGGACCTAGATGAGAGAATTCTTAGGAATATCATATTAGAAGCACCCACTTTTGATGGAAGTTTAGACCCTAAGGTGCATATCGATTGGAAATGTGAAATAGATCAATATTTTGAGTGGTACGAGATTACCGAAGAGAGAAAATATAAATTTGTCAAACTTAGGTTAGTTCGACAAGCTATGTTATACTAGGGGAATATTGAGATGTTGATTAGACAGAGAGGTGATGTTCCTATAACCATCTGAAGAGCTATGAAGGTTAGACTAAGAGAGAAGTATGCACTCATGTCCTACCAACAGAAACTCTTAGACTAATGGCAAATGTTAAGCCAAGGTAACAAAACCGTTTCTGAGCACATCGAGAAATTTGATGAATTTGTCTTGAGATGTCATATTATTGAGTCAGAATAGGCCACCCTGTCTAGGTTTAGAGCTGGTCTAAGGGAAGATATTCAGAGGGAACTATATTTGACAGAAGTCAATGATCTGGAGTAAGCTTACCAAGTTGCTAGAAATTATGAGAGGTTCCAGAGACAACCCATGTTTCGTTGACCAGAACATTCCAGGACTAAGACCCCGGCCCAGAGACCAGGACCCAGTCGAGCCTCAAACAGTAGACCCAACCTAGGCACCCCAATGAACAGATCAGATGACAAGGGTAAGGCACCTGAAACCTATAGGACCCATGTTCCCAACTGAGCATGTTTTAGGTGTCATAAGACCGGCCACTTCGCTAGCCAGTGTCCCGTCAGGTCCTTATACATAGGTGAGTTTGAGGAAGAAAATCATGAGCCTAGTGAGGAATGTGAGGAAGAAATTTATGAGGCTGGATTGAATTTAGTTGAAGAGTATGAGGAAGGAGAGGAATCTACAGAGCTCGACCTATTAGGAGTTGTAAGGTGCATCCTATCTCAAACAAAAGTTCAAGAGGATTGGCGTAGGACTAACGTCCTACAGACTTTTCTCAAGATAGGGGATAAGGTTTGCAAACTCATCATAGATAGTGAAAGTTGTGTTAATGTCATTTCATTCAGTGCAGTCAAGACTCTAGGATTAACACATGTTCCACATCCAAATCCCTATAAAGTGTCATGGATAGATTCCACCTCCATATCTATCAAGATGAGATGCCCAGTCCAAATCCAGTTCCAATCTTATCAGAAAAAGATATAGTGTGATGTCTTACCCATGGAGTAAGCAATCTCATTCTAGGAAGGCCTTGGTTGTTCGACCGTGATGCAACCCTTTTTGATTGATCAAATTTATGTTCCTTTAATTATAATAGAAATAAAATTATGGTTTACCCTACCCTACCTAAGGATGACATTAAGAGGGGTTCGAGTCAATTAAAAGAGAAGAAGCCGGAATTGAACCTAATCAATGCTAAGGAATTAGAACAAGAGATCAATGAAGGTTCACCCATTTGGATATTGATAGCTAGGGAAACCCAAGATCCGACCCCCATAGAGCACCCTTATGAAGTTAGAAAAATTTAAGAATTCAAAGATATCTTTTCCGAAGACCTTTCTAACCACCTTCCACCCTTTAGGGATATTCAGCATGTCATTGACCTAGTCCCGGGAGACACTTTGCCCAACCTGCCCCACTATAGGATGAACCCAGCTGAACATCTAGAGTTGCTGAAACAGGTTGGAGAGTTACCTAAGAAAGAGTTTATTAGGAAAAGTGAGTCCTTGTGCTTCATCAATTTTTTTCAAGATGGCTCATTTCTTGTCTTATTCCTAGACCTTTGATGCGTCTAGGGTAACCCAACTGTTCTTTGACGAGATTGTTAGACTCCATGGCTTACCTAAGATCATAGTTTCAGATAGAAATGTTTGATTCACCAGCTATTTTTGGAAGACCCTCTGGCTTAAGTTAGGGCCTAAGTTGAACTATTCCACAGCTTACCATCCTCAAACCGATGGCCAGACAGAAGTAGTGAACCATAGTCTAGGAAATCTTTTGAGATGCCTTGTAGAAGAAAACACCAGGAATTGGGATCTATTGCTACCTAGAGCTGAGGTTGCCTACAACGCTTCGATCAATAGGTCCACTAGAAAGAGTCCATTCGAAATTGTCCATGGGTACAAGCCCAACAAGCCACTTAACCTAATTCCATTACCTGTTCACACACGAGTCTCCAAGTCTGCATCATCATTTGCACAGCATCTTAAGGACTTGCATAGAGAGATTAGCACAAAGATTAACTTAAGTAATGAAACATATAAATGATTAGCTAATTCCTTAAAATGAGTCCAAGAGTTTGTGGAAGCAGATTATGTCATGGTTAGGTTAAGGCCTTAGCGATTTCCTTCGGTAGCCGTTAGAAAGTTACATGCTCATAGAGTGGTCCTTTTAGGATGATGAAGAAAGTAGGAACCAATGCCTATGGCTGGAATTACCTCCTTAGTTAGGCATTAGCTCTACTTTCAATATTTCAGACTTAGTAGAGTATAGAGAGCCAGCGATGATACCTAGTGAGACTTTTGGACCTAACCCTTCCTTTGAGAGCGAGCCCATCCCTGTGTGTCCACCTAATATTTAGCCTGAGCGAAAGGATAGGATTGAGCGGATTCTGGATGATCAAGCTATCTCGACCCGAAACAGAGGTTACCAACGATACTTTCATTGGCAAGGTCAGCCCAAATCTGAGGACTCGTAGATTTCTAGAGAAGATTTACAAAGTTTGGACTCAGACATGCTAGAGGAGTACCAGAGTCAAACGAACCCTTACTCGATGGGGTCGAGTTTCTCCCACCCTAGGAGAATTGGTGCAGGAGCAAGAGTGAGAAAAAGGTTACATGATTTTATTTGGATCTCTAAACCCTAAAAGTCCCATAATTTTTTTTCTTTTTCCTAGTTGGTTGAGTCTAGTCAGTCAAGTTTGGTTTAGTCCAATGTTTAGGTCATGCATTTTTATTTTATTTGAGTCCTATAATAATTCAAGGAAAGTGTATTACTCTTATTGAAATCCTACTGAAGATATCATGAAGAAGCCCCCCCAGATTAGGCAGTAATGGATAACCATCCGATCTTCTCCATTCATTGGATCCGCCTTCACCCGGATTGATGATATGGAATCAATCTTCTCCCTCCATTGGACCCGCCTTCACCCTGATTGATGACATGGAATCAATCTTCTCCCTCCATGTCGTTACCTGCAATATTAGACAATCATGGGCACCCCAAAGGAAAGAAAGAAGGATGTCACCCAAAGCTTCCTTCTTTACTTGTGGTCCCTCGCCTCCAATTGGAACTATATATTGCTGCTGCCATCTTAGTCAAATCAAATGAAGGGAAGAATTTTTGCTCTACAATTTTATCATATTTGTAATCCCTATCATTTATTACTCTAATTGTTGCACTTATCTTGCAATAGCATAAGAGGTCTATAAAACCCTTCTCTTGCAATGATGAAAAAATAGATTATGAATATATAAAAATTTATTTTTTCTAGGTTATCTTTCCATTTCCTTGAGCAATTGATCCTCCATGAGGGAGTTAAGTGTGAGGCCGAAGATTTCCGTTGCCTTGAGCAATTGATCCTCCGTGAGGGAGCTAGATGTGAGGCCGAGATTTTCGTTGCCTTAAGCAATGATTCTCATTGAGGGAGCCAGGCGTAAGGCTGAAGTGTCTTACTACCAAACCCTAATCTAGTCCATCTCCTCTACCAAGCTCCACCAAAGAAACCCTAATCCTTATACCACCATAATCGACCACCACCACCCCTAAACTCTAGGCATCCATACTTGGAATCCTAGCTGCTGCCCTTCCTTCATTCCAAAACAACCACCCCTTCTTGACTTATTTCCAAAGCCGCCTCCCTCTCTCTCCAAAACCACCACCCCTCTCTTAATTTATTTCTAATTCCACCGTCCTTTCTCTCCAAAAGCCATCGCCGCTCTCTGGATTCATCTCTAAAGCCGACTTTGCCACTGAATCGAGATCAAGAACCTCACGTGGGAGATAGTTTCCTCATCCAGAAATTCTGCTCGCTAGCGAGAGATCTTCTACCAACATTAGGAGCACATCATCGTCGAGTAAATCAACCTTTTTCTTACTCTATATTCTGATTCTATGAAAGTTCATGAGCATATCTTTCCTGAAATTTCTTAATTCCAGACTTTTCTAGTACGCTTCTTCATTTTTCTAAAAGTTATATTCCTGAACCATTACTTTCTACATCACATAATTTACTTTCTTACTCTTTCTCTTATTTTTAGATGAATTAGTCATCTTCTAAATACTTAAAAAAATAATAAAAAAAAAATTATAGTTTATTGATTGCATAATCATCCCTTACCCTTGTGCTGCATCACCCTCGAGCTGGTCTCAGCAGCCCCCAAGTCTGTCTTAGCAACCCCTAAGTCGATCTCAGCAATCCTTGGGTAGGTCTTAGCAGCCATCGGGATGGTCTTAGCAGTCCTCAGGTTGATCTCAGCAACCCTCGAGATGGTCTCAGCAGCCCCTTAGCCGATCTCAGCAGCTCCTGAGCTGATCTCAGCAGCCCTCAAGTTGGTCTCAGCAGTCCTTAGGATGATCTCAACCGCCCTCAGGATGATCTCAATAGCCCTCGGGCCGGTCTCAGCAGCCTCAGGTCAGTCTCAGCAGCCCTCAAGTCGATCTTAGCAGCCATCGAGTCGATCTCAGCAACCCTTGGGTCAGTCTTAACAGTTCTCAGGATGATCTTAGTAGCCTTCGGATCGGTTTCAACAGCCTCTGAGCCGGTCTCAGCAACCCCTGAGCCATCTCAGTAGCCCCAAAATGGCCTCACGGCCCTAAGTCAACACTTAACAATCGCCCGGGCAAACATCCCAGCGATCATCGGGTAAGACCCCGATAACCAACTAAGTAACTCCTTAACTCAATCTGCAGGCAACAAACTACCCTCCGCCCTTAACAGGCCGAAGGGCCAAGTTCATCTCTTACCCACGAAGGACAAGCAACTTCACCTTCGACCTCACTTGAAAACTCTCCCGCAGAGTCAAAGCACTTGGCTTGTTGTTGCGAATTCATGCAAGTCCAGCTCGAGCTGTTGACTTCAGAAGTGATGCGAGGAGTAAAATATACCTTAACACAAGGGGTCTAAGGCCGAAGCCAACACACGTGTAAGATGCTAAGTATCCAGTATACAAGAAAGCAGAGTCCTCACAAAGCTAAGTATACAATACTTAGAAAAAAATTTCTCTTCATTGACATTTGAAAGCATTACAAAAGGGCTGACTCGAGCCGAATTAAAGAAATTCAAAGCAAAAATATAGGAGGGCCTTACAGCTCGGTGGGTACGGAGTCATCGCCACCCGTAGCTTCCTCTCCAGGCTCCTCCTCCAGATCCCTGAGATTGATGTTGTCGAGATCAGCAATGTTGAATGCCCGAGCAGCTTTATTCTTGCACTCTTCGAAGCCCTTGAAGAATGCATTGCATGCCGCCTTTGTCATTTCTTCAGCAAAATTGTGGAGCCTTATTGCTCCACGGCCTTGGAGGCTTCTTCCCAGGTGGTCCGAGCTTCCACCTCGGCCTTGGTGGCTCTTTCTTCAGCGCACTGGGCTTCCTCGGCCGCATCCCAGGCATGGGCCTCAGCCTCATCAACCTTCAGATTGGCCACCTTGACTCGGAACTCAAAATTGTCCAACCTTGCCACAGCATCCGCCAGCTTCACCTCGGCGATCCGCACGTGCTCGGACTTGGTCCAGGCTTCCCTCTCCGCCTCCTCGAGCCACGCCTCTAGCTCATGGCTCATCTCCCTAGCGGCCTAGAGTTCTTTTGTTTTTGCGGCCTCCCGAGCCTGGGTGGATGCCAGCTCCTTAACCATCTTGTCGTCCTGTGCCTAGGTAGTGGCCGCTTCCCTCCGGGCGAGGCCATAGGAGTTGGCAGTTCGAAAACAAGCATTCAAAGTAAAAGAACTGCATACCACCTGCAAGGCAAGGAGATAAGTCAGACATTATAATAGGAAATCACTTCAAAAGAAAATAAATACAAATAAGATGAATGATGTCGCTTACCCGAAGTAGCGAAGTGTGGAGGCTGTCCATGACCTCCTGAATGCTCTGTTGGCGGAATTCCTCTCGAAGGTGCGGTAGGAGGGCTCGCTCTAGCAACCGTTTTGCCAGGCGGCTTCTTTGTAATGCCCAAATTGGTGCTCGAGGGTATACGGGGGTAGTGGGCCCATCTGTTGTAGGAGCCGCTGCTGCATCATCTTCTGCCTGCGGGGCGGCCTCTTCTCCCTTCAGCCCCACCTCCGCCAGGGCCTCCTCTCCCCTTAACGCTGCCTCAGTCGAGGTCTCCTCTCCCCTCAGCCCTACCTTGACCGAGGCCTCTTCTCTTCCCAGCTCTGTCGAGGCCTCCTCTCCTTGGCTCCACCCTTGGAACCGCCTCGGCTGGAGTCATAGTAGCCAGGGCCACTTCATCATGGGCCCCCTGACGCTGGCGTGGAGGCGACACCTATTCGGCTCTGGTCTCCCCAACACACCGATCGCCTTCCTCCTCTTCCTGGCGGCCCCCCTCAACTATTCAATGGAGAATTTCAGTCATGCACATAATAGAGAGTCAGAACAAAAAAAAAAAAAAAAAAAAAGAGAAAAGAAGAAAAAAAAAAAAAGAAAGAGCACCAGGGGCATAGCCGGACTTACGCAAACTTTCCAAAGGTTTGTCCTCCCACAGAAGCACGTAGGAAGGATGATAAGTCTATTTATTATTCTAATTAAATTATTAAAATAAATATTAATTATTTTAAATTTATTAAGAATTAATATTTTATGGATGTTTATAGAAAAAAGCCTATTGATGGAAAGAGCTCGATTTTTGGAGTCCAACGATGCAGATGACACTCAAATCAGGACTCGATTTGCCCAAAGAAAGAAAGAGATGATTTCGCATGATTTTCGGTGCAAAATAAGGCAGGTGATGCTGAATGAATGGCTGAGAAATTTTTTTATGATATCTGAACAATCTTGAGCGCCTGATTGACTCCAACTTTGAATAGAAGAAAGCCCTAGACAAGCTCTATAAAAGGAGGACCTCAGACAGTAGTTAAAAGGGAGGAGTTTCTACAAAGCTTTTTTATTCTTTTTTTATTTAGATTATTATATTTAGGCTTGGGAGAGAAATTATGGAGGAAATACTAGTGGCGGCAATGCGTGGCTAGATTCCTTCAACTTGAGTGTTCTTAATTTCTATGCAATAAAAATTATGTTCGTCCTTATTATATCTTTTGAGTTATTTTTTTGATTCGGCATACATGGCCTTACCCTCTATTGACGTACCATGATCTCAGGATACGGTACGTGCCTAAGAGATAAATTGTAGTATGATAGATTAGACCCTTAACCTTGTAATTATTAGATAGTTTATACTCTAAGCAGATGTGACGTAATCTCATGATATGGCTTGTGCCTGACTAAAGATAAATTATTCAATTTTAAATTTATAAAATTATTATATTGTAACGTTTAAAAAAAAGATAAAACCCATTTGCATGGTAAATTTAGAATCTTGAGTTGCTTCTTTCGCTATCTTAATTTTATTAATTAATTAGTTGTTATCTTTAATAACTACTACTTATAATATAATCTTCTATAAATATTTTTTTTTTTTTTCATAAAATAATTACCTTTGATCCCTAAGGATACGATCCCAATTAACCACTAGCTATAGTAGTGAGTAGGTTTATTTTTGATCGCCAATGACAATGATCAAATTTTAGCGCCATTGCTAGGGATTCAAGCACAATTAGTTCAATTTTTTTAAAAAAAATTAATTACCATGAATTTTCTTTTAATTTTATGCTTATTTTTATTTTTTATTCTCTCCTATTGTTTCATTATTATTCATGCTTCTATATAAAAAAGGAATAGAAAAAAAATTCTTTTTTGAATAGTTATTGCTCTGTTTATTTTATTACTTGTTTTAGTTACCTTAATTGTTAGATTTTCTTATTTTATTTTAACATAAAAAAATTATTTTCTTCTTATCATAAATTCACTTTTAACCTAATCAACTTTTCCTTTTAATTAACTTACCTTAAAATATCCTAAAAAAACCCTAAGATACTTTTATAAAATATAATTAATTTAAAAAAAAATAAAATAATAACATAATAAATAAAAATATAATATAATAAAAATAAAAAAATTATTTATTTCTATGCTTAGTTTGACTTAGGTAAATTTATTTCTGTAAAACTTAAAATTTTTCTGTTAACATCTCATAATTTAATAGGAAATTAGAAACTTAATCACAAAAATCTAAAAAAAAAGTAATTAAATAATTTGTTTGATAACTTCAGAGTTTAACATCTTCTTATTGCGTAGCATTTATTAATCTATTCTTAGATTAATAAAAATTATCAAAAATAAAATAAAATAAAATAAAAATTATTATATTATATTATATTATAAAAATATAATATAATAAAAATTATTTATATTAGAAAATAAAAATATAATAATAAAATAAAAATAAATTATTTTATTTTTATGCTTAGATTGACTTAGGTAAATTATTTTCTGCGAAACTCAAAATTTTTTCATTGACATCTCATAATTTATTAGAAAATTAGAAACTTAATCACAAAAATATAAAAAAAATAATTAGACTAATTTTGTTTGATAACTTTAAGAGTTTGACATCTGCTGTTACATAGCATTTTATAATTAATTTTAAAGGCACAAACCCTTAATCAAGATAAGGTGGGGAGTTGATCACCCTTCCTTGACCCATAAACCGCATCCTTCAATTTGCATTAACTCAAGCCTTTAACTCTAAAATTAACTAGATGTCAGCTCCTAAGGAACTCGAGCTCAATAGGATAAAACACTCATAAGAGTTTGACCGGGTTGGGATTAACTGGTGTCTAGAAAGAAAAGAAAAGTGGTTATTTAATTGGTTCCGTTCGCTTACCTAGTAAGCAACGGGGGACCTCACTCACCTTACTCTTAATTGGCTAGTTGATCAGTTAATTTTTGATTGGGCTTCAAGGCAGTCTTGAAAGTTAACAGCTGTCTAGATCTAGGTTAAACCTAGAGTAGAGAGTCTAATCTTGTTAACTTGATTGCTAATAATTATTAAACCCTAATTAAATTATTCTTCATTGCTTTTCATTCTAGAAATCTCTTAGGATATTTCTTTAAAATCTTCTCATTTCTTGTCTATTACATTAGTTAAAAAAAAAAAAGAGAACTGATTACTATTTGCTTTAGAGTGTATTGATAGGGTGTATGTTTGGTTGCCAATCGTTATACCCAACCTCATATCCTAGATTTTAAAATAGAGAGAACTTGTAAAGCAAACAAAGCACGCATTATAGATCTTAATAAGAAAAATAATCTACCACGTCAATGAAGGACTGTTTTGCCCCTTTATAATATACATATTCGCCATGTATACAAGTACCTCCAATAAAGGCTATCCAATATGAAATTAAGTCCAGTGTAATCCAATGTTACCAATTTTTCATGGACTTACAAATAAAGATCCTTACAAACACTTAGATGAATTCTTAAAATTTGCTCAACTATCAAGATTCAAAATTTCTTCGATGAGGCACTTAGGCTTAAGTTATTCTCTTTCTTCCTAAAAGATAAAGCCAAGTATTGGTTAAATTCACTAGACACTATTATAATTTCAACTTGGAACCAACTTCAATGGAAATTTCTTAAGAAATACTTTCCTATAGAAAAAATGAATCAAATCAGAAAAATCATAATCAGTTTTTTCCAGTTAGAGGGAGAAATGTTTCAAAAAATATGGGAGGATTAAAAGAATTAACTAGAAAATGTCCACACAATGCAATACCTAAATGGTAGTGAGTTCAATGTTTTTATGATGGATTGTTAGAAAGGCACTGACAAATGGTGGATGCCTCTTGTGGAGGAACATTTATGCTAAAAAATAAACATGAGGCATGGTAGCCTTTTGAAACTATAAGTGAAAATTTCTTTCACCACATGTCTACTGCCCATAGAGATCCTTCCATATAACCTAAGAGAGATAGAATATACAACATAGGTCAGTCTATAAACATCTATATCGAAATTGATGAACTATCCCAAAAACTTGACTGAATTCTACAAGTTGAAAACATCTCTTCCCCATTTACTCAATTACATGGGGTTTGTATAATCTGTTCGAGTTTGACCCATTCTATATGTGAATGTCCAGTCACATACCAATTTCCTGAGCTTATTCAAGAGCAAGCCTACCAAGCCCAAACCCGAATGCTCCTAGACCAGAAAATAATCCATATTCGAATACTTACAATCCTACCTGGAGAAATCACCCAAAATTTTTATGGAAACCCCAACCTATCATCAGTCCAACATTTATTAGGCCTAACCATAAGAAGACCCAATTCAGAAGCATGTCGTATTCTTAATATCCAAGTGCTCCTTAACCTCCATCAAATAGTCATGATCCTACTTTGAAGAGAAGGTGTTATAAGCATTGAAAGGACTAGAAGTGAATGCTCAACTCTTTTACTCACACACATAATCCATTGCAAAAATAGAAACCTAGATAGGTCAACTAGCCACCGTATTCAGTGAAAGAGAACGGGGTAAGCTATCAAGTCAATCCAAAGCTAACCCTAGGAACCTAAACATCCAAGGACCAAATCAAGGAGCCTAGATTAACCAACTAAGTATCATTCATACATTAAGATCTAGAAAACAAATAGATAACTAGAAGGGTATATATGAAGAAGAAGAATTAGAAGCCCAGCCACTTGAACAACTTATTGAGTTATGTCAGCCAGAAACACCTAAGGCATCAGAGTCTAATGTAATGCCCAACCTACCAGCTAAGCCCATATCATAAGAAGATAAACCAAAAATTAAGGTTGTAGCACCATTGTAAAATAGACTTAAGTCCAATCAAAATTCAGCCCAATTAGATAAAATTTTGGAGGTCTTTAAGCAAGTTAAAGTGAACATCCCTCTACTGGATGGGATCCAACAGGTTCCAACCAATGCCAAATTCCTTAAGGATCTATGTACCAAAAAGATGACCACTAATGTGCCCAAAAGAGCCTTTTTGGCAGCCAGTGTGAGCTCTTATCTATCAAACCACATGCTAGTAAAATACAAAGATCCAGGATCACCTACTATTTCATGCATTGTGAGGAATACCCTCATAAATAAGTCTTTAATAGACTTAGGGATAAGTGTTAATATATTGCAATACTATATATATATATGAGCAACTAGGGTTAGAAGAACTAAAGCCAATGGAAATGATCCTACAACTAGCAGATCACTCTTTGAAAGTACCCAAGGGAATAGTAGAGGATGTGTTAATCAAAGTTGGTGACTTTATCTATCCGATGGACTTTATGATTTTAGAAACTAAGCCGGTAACAAACCCAAAGAGCCATATCCCAATGATTCTAGGTAGACCATTTTTAGCTACAGTTAATGCCCTAATTAATTATCAAAATGGATTAATGAACCTTTCTCTGGGAATATATCAATTGATCTTAATATTTTCAATCTTATCATTATACATCAAATGAGTGACTCAAATTATATTCAGGATACTGTTTATGATCCAATTGACCTTAGTGACGAAGAGCTTGACCTAAAAATCTGCATAAACTAAGATGGGAAGCAAATTAATGAGGTTATATAATTGATGAAAAACCATCAATAAAGGAAACACCCAAATTAGAATTGAAACCACTTTCCAAGCACTTCAAATATGCATACCTAGGTCCATCAGAAACCCTGCTTGTGATTATTTCAACCAACCTAGACTCCTCACAAGAAGGAAAACTATTGAATGAGAAAAAGAAGTGTTAGGATGGACCATAGCTGACATAGAAGAAAGCCCCTCGATCGTTCAACATAGGATTCACTTAGAAGAAGAAGCCAAGCCTACAAGAGAATCCCAAAGGAGACTTAACCCAGCCATGAAGGAAGTAGTAAGGAAAGAGACATCAAACTCTTTGACAATGGTAATCAAAGTGAGCCATTATGTCTGGCAGAAGACGTTAAACTTAGAACTTTTTGGGAGGCAACCAAAAATTTATTTTTTGACTTTTATTTTAGTAATTCTTATTTTTAGGAATAAGAGACTACTCTGCATGGTCACTCCTAAATTACACAAGGCATATCTCATCCAGGTGGTGTTTCTCCTTATTTTATTCTTTCTTACTTCATTTAGGACAATAAGAATTAAGTTGAGGGTAAGAGAAACCCTTTTAAAAAATATTTAAAAACACCTTGGTATTTTTAAAAAAATTTAAAATTTTTATAAATCTTGTGCTATGAAAGAAAATTTTGAGCAAAATTGACTAGAAAAAAGATAATAGAGTTAGAAAGTATTGGCTAATTACTGTAGAAAGCCAAGAAGTAGACTAGATGGTTAGACTTTTAGTAACCTACTTAGGTCATCTAAAGGTTATTAGCACTTTCATTACACATGCATACTTACGAGGTAAATTAGGTATTAGTTGTAAGGTAATTGGAGATTCAATTATTACTAAAAATTGATAATTGATATACACCCTAATAAGAGAAACTTGAATTTAAGAAAAGAGCTACTTGCCTGATAAAAAATTATATATATATATATATATATATATATATATAACAAGTCTAGACATTGATTTCTCATTGAGTAACCAAGCACCTTCGCCTAAGTAAGCATTATTGTTCGCGTCAAAAAGTGGCAATATAAAGATATTGCTAAAAAAATTAAAAATAATAATATATATTAGGCAGTATGAAAGCTATCTCAGATCATGTGCTTAATTTAAGAGTGTATAAAAAATTAATTAAAGTAAGTGATAAGCAAAGATACCGTTGTTCCTTACAAGCTATTACGAAAATGCTAAGTTAGCCATCACAAACATTAGTGTTGTAGATCTATTAATGAACTCTAAGAAAGTTTCTGATAGTTCTGACTATAAAATTTATTTCAAAAGCTTGATACTTAGTGATATTGGCTAGCTTCTTTCAACCTTAAGCCTAGATTTAATTTTGCAAAAGAGAATTATAGTGACATATAGTTTATTTTAATTACATTGCTAAAGGACTAGCAATGATTAAGTTCGAGAGTGTGATAAGTCTATTTATTATTTCAATTTAATCATTAAATAAATATTAATTACTTTGAATTTATTAAGAATTGATACTTTTTATGAATGTTTGCAGAAAAGAAGCCTATAGATGAAAAAAGCTCGATTTTTTATGGCACTCAAATTAGGACTTGGTTTGCCCAAAAAAAAAAAAAGAGATGATTTTGCATGATTCTCGGTGCAAACTAAGACAAGTGATGTTGAACGGATGGCTGAAAAATTTTTCACGATATCTGAACGATCTTGAGCGTCCGATTGACTCCAACTTTGACTAGAAGAAAGCCCTAGACAAGCTCTATAAAAGGAGGACCTTAGGCAATAGTTGAAGGGAAGGAGTTTCTACAAGCTCTTTTTATTCTTCTTTTAGGCTTGGCAAAGGAAAATTATGGAGGAATACTGGTGGCAGCAATGCATGGCTAGATTCCTTCAACTTGAGATGATGATGAAGCATGTAATCAGATTTTATCTTTCTTTTTGTTCTTAATTTCTATGCAATAAAAATTATATTTTTCTTTATTATATCTTTTGAGTTATTTTTTTTATCGAGGTTTTGATCTGGCATACACGGCATGTACCCTCTATCGATGTACCATGATCTCAGGATACGGTACATTTCTAAGAGAGATAAATCATAGTATGATAGATTAAACCCTTAATCTTGCAATTATTAGATAGTTTATACTTTAAGCAGATGTGCCGTGATCTCTTGATATGGTCCGTGCTTGACAAGAAATAAATTATTCTAATTTTAAATTTATAAAAATTATTATATTGTAACATTAAAAAAAAGATAAAACTTATTTGCATGGTAAATTTAGAATCCTGAGTTGCTTCTTCTGCTGTCTTAATTTTATTAATTAATTAGTTATTATCTTTTAATAACCACTACTTATAATATAATCTTCTACAAATAATTTTTTATTTTTTTTCATGAAATAATTGCCTTGATCTCTGAGGATACAATCCTGATTCACCACTAGCTATAGTAGTGAGTAGGTTTTATTTTTGACCACCAACGATAGCGATCAGAGGGACTAGGAGGACAGCAATTGATCGAAGACCTCCCAATCCCATTGCTCTACCATCAAATTCTTATTCGAACCCAGATTCGGACTCCCATGGCTCGCTCTTACTCCCTTGATATAAGCATAGAAGAAGCAGGACTTTCATCCCTTAATAAAGGAGGGGAGGTCAAGTTTTATGACTCTATTGGGTCTGGGAGTGAAGATCCACCACCTGGTCTCAGTGTGGTGGCGGAGGTTATACAGGACCCGGAGAAACTCGGGCCATAAGACCATGAAAATGGCAAAGGATGATGAAGGTACAGATGGTCCAAAAGAAATTTGAAGCCAACTGAACTAGGATGAGCTCATACCTCTTCAAGAGGCTGAGGATGAAGGAGTGGAGAGGAAGACGAAGGCCTATTCTAAAGAACTCTTCAATAGGGCAACTCCCCCGGCTCGACTGATGGTCACCCTGTCGCTGGGCCTAGGGGCAGACAATAGAATGTCCCCAAGAATCCTAAACCTAACCTTAAGGTTTTCTAGGTTGTCGGAGGACATGGTGGAGACGATCCCCTTCAGACCAGTTGAACTAGAAATGCGGCCAAAGAAGGTGTCGGACGAACTACAATTGTCCAGGGCTCATGATGGATATTCCGCCAGCTGCATGTCACTGCGACAAAGGAACCTCATTTTCAGAGAAGGAAGAGGAGGAAGAAGAATACCCTTCCTACTATGGTCCGGGTCCATGGAAGAAGAAGAAAGAGGACAAGGGACGAAGAAAACTGACCTAGAAAGGGGAAGGACACCAGAAGGCTTTGGTTCAGGAAGCGAAGGAAAAAGAGAATCCTCTTCTCAAGGACTCTGGAAGCATAAAGAACTCAACAGAGGAGGTAGAAGACCTTATATACTGGCTATTCAA
This sequence comes from Calamus simplicifolius, assembly GCA_900491605.1. Taxonomy (NCBI): domain Eukaryota; kingdom Viridiplantae; phylum Streptophyta; class Magnoliopsida; order Arecales; family Arecaceae; genus Calamus; species Calamus simplicifolius. The sequence continues at coordinate 345,417 of UESW01003940.1, read as the reverse complement.
TTGTCCCACCCGATCGCACAGTCCACATGGACGCATACAATTGGGGGCGACAGCCCAATTGCCAGGCAATCCCTTACCGCCCGAGGTGCAACACTTCGGCGGTACATGGGGAGGCATATGATATGCGGCTCATGATGGAACTTTGATGATGACATCCCAATAATGACGTCTCATTTTTCATCTTCCGAGAGGAGTCTTCTCGATTTCGCAATGGAGACATACTGGATGACGGTGGCACTATGCCCCACGCCTATTCTTAAATGTGAAGGAATTATACCTTCTGAAGAGCACGTGCCTGGCCTCGCAGTTAATGGCGTACAAAGCTGAACAACAGTAAAGCTCTATACTCCTTTCGCTTGGCAGATGAAAGACATGTGGCAACACAAGCTTAGGAGTGGAGGGGCATCTAATGTGGCTGATGGAGCCACAATCGATCAACGGTGATCATCTGATGGAGCCATAACCAACTAATGGCAGGAGTCATCAGATGGAGTTAATAAGATCACGTTCGGTCAACGGTGGTGATCAACCTTTCGAAGCGCTCCCAGTCGGCCTCCCTGATAGGACCCGACTCGGTCACCCAGGCTACGCCTCCAATCGGCCTTTCGGGTTTGATCCGACTTGGCCATCCATACTGAACCTCCATCCAACCTCCTCGATGAAATCCCTTAGAAGGATGGCTCGTACAACTCACGTACCATTCGGCCATCTATTTCTGATGGGACCTAGCCCACCTACCGTGAGGCTACCCACATATGACGGGACCTGACCCATCAGCCAACTGTGGCCATCCATATCTGACATGACCTGGCCCATCAACAGCTGCAGCCACCCACACCTGACAGAATACAGCCTGCCAGTTTGACATGTCACAAGGAAGGCACACCCCACTGTTGTTGTCCTCACCGCACATTCTTTGGCAAGTGGTTACACCTCGAGATTGGCAAATATCCACAAAACGGATAAGAAGGACCCTCGACCAGGAAAGACAAACTCTCATACGCTCATACAGAGCTCTTCATCTAAGTCTTTTGAGCTTTCTCTCAAGATCACAGTTGTTGCCCAGAGCACTAACTTGAACGTCGAAGAGTTTCCGCCGAAATCATTGACTCTCGGACTTCTTGAGGATCCCAAATAGAGGAAAATCCACCGAAAGATTCTAAGCTCACCGAAGAAGGTGATCGGACACTCACGAATGATCAAGGAAAGTGATCAAGCGCCAATAATCTTAAATAAAATTATAGCAGAGTTCCATCAATTTAGCTCTAAATTTAGGATGAAAATATTGAAAGCACTAGAAAGAAAAAATCTTTCCTGCTCAATTATCTTTCATCTCTCTTTTTTTGAGAATTTATTTTGATTTTGTCCTCGCTATTCAAAGGATCAGTTCTCGAACTTCTCTTGCGTGCAGACGCATGCAGGCCAAAAAAACAAAAAATCATAACAACACATTTAAATTTTCCCAATAGAACTCTAAAACTACAATCTGCTAAGGACTGGATTAGTTGCTATAGCTTCCTTAATTTTGTTTTTTAAAAAAGAAACACAATACTAATATATGTGTACGCCATTAATAAAAGTTTTCTACTAGTGAATATCGTTAATTCTAATCACTTGCCAACACGGGAAATAATACTGCTTGCATCAAAAGAAATTCTTGCTGGGTGCAAGTAAAATGCCCTCTCTTGTGTTAGCAGTCAGCTTTTCAATAATATCCCTGATAATTAGTTATAATATTCTAGGATTAATGAGGTGCTCGCCAGGGTATAAATCCGCATGCCCAAAAGTTTCTAGTGGGCAAAGGGGTGTGACAAGAGGGGCCGCATTTCATGAATCGGTACGTGGCCGTTGATAATAAATAAGCCCCAGTTGGTGAGCTTACCTTACTTACTATAGCTCTGGAGTTCGCTAGGGCTACCGAACTAAGGTAGTGTTTGAAATAGGGGATAAGGGGGATATCCAGAGGATATCCCCTCTTATTCCTAAAAGCCATAACTATAAGGGATAGCAGGGATAAGTTAATCAAAGGGATAATCCATGGTTAATCATGGTTAACCATGGGATATCTCCTCAATTTATTTCCTATAGAATGCAGGAATAGCTGGATATCCCTCCAAATAAGAGTAAAAAAAGGTTATCCCATGGATTTACCTTTTTGCATTTGATATGATCAATGGGATAGCCAAGAGATATCCCTAGGGATAGCCAGGAGATAAATTTTATCCCATACACTTATCCATGGATAACATTTTTTCTATCAAACACTACCTAAGGGCACGTATATAGACTGTTGGGCGGGGTCCCTCGAATGACAAGCTCCAATGGGCGATAGATGTTTTGAAAGATGGGTTTCCCTGAAGTATTGGCTCATATTTTATCCATTTCCCATGCTTCCCTAACTTCTAGAATTCACATGATGCATTGAACTTTGCTCTATCTTCCTTGAATAGGGAAGCACAAGAGAATTATTTGGACTTCTGGTGCTTGCCAAAACTTTCGATATTCTTAATTGTATCGGTATGGAGGCTTGAGGAATGGAAATGGTCACTTTGACAGCCATTGCTATGGAAAAGCTCAGTGTGCCAAGCTACAAACATGAAAGTGTGCAAGGAAGTGGGGCTAGATGGTTGGTCCCTTGGAATTAACTGTGGTCAAGGATAGCAATGGTTTTATGTGGGTGCGCACTATGTCTTTTAGTAGTCTTGCCACTGGCCTCTTCTTCTGCTAGCTGTGTAGGTAAGTGTGTAAACATGAAATTACTTATCAATACCGATCAACATGGTGACCAGAGAACTAGTCTTCAAATATAATATTTCAGTGTAATAAAATATAATAAATATTGGCAGATTTTGATAGCCAAATTTCTATTGCTTATTACTTTTATTCTAATTGTATTAAGGTATAATTTTGGAGTATAAAAAAAGATTGAATGAAATAATTAATGAAAACAACATTGAATCAAATACTCTAGAAAAGGGATGCTCATCCCAATGTGAATATATTATTCTATGCTTAAGACTCCTATCTAGCTAGTCTAGATGAAAATAGCTGGGGCAAGCTAACTGACATTGAGTATCCTAGAGGTGACCAGAATCACTCAAATGTTTAGCTCGTGGTCCAGTGCAATGCATCGGATACTTGCTTTATTGGAGAAGTGAGACATTGACATCTTGATTCCTTTCTTCACTCGGCCATCCATTCCTAGTTTTCCTAAAAACTCCTATGCTAAGTATGATCCACCATTGGATCACCCATGCAATGAATCGAGTGTTTCGCTAAAAAAAATGAAATGTCAACACTAGATCCTCATCTTCGCTCATCCATCCATTCTCCATAATTATTATATTTTTAAAATATATTTGGAGATTAGTTTGAAGGTTATGTGTTAAAACAAAATTTTAAGCCAATCAAAATAATTAATACCTTTCATTAATACAAGTATTCACATGACAAATAGAAATTAAGGTAATTAATTTGCATAAGATGAGCTTCTATTTAAATATATAATTAATAGATAACTATATCTATGGATGGCCATATATTTGCTTGCAATACCAATCCTCCCACATTATGCAACAAATATTTTTCAAAAGTATATAACCTAGAGTTGTCAAGCGAACCAGGCCTTGCTACGTAAGGAACCGCTCAAAGGATAATCATATTAGCCAACCCAGTACAGTTCCTACCACCAATCATGCTGGCAGGGTCCATAATATTAAGGGAAAAGACTTTGTACACAGTATTTGGTATAGCAAATCTTATGTGCATCATCTCTTTTTATTGATTCACATGCATCTTATATGGCTTAACATGATGAAATAAGATAGCAAGAATTATATTTACAAATTCTTAAGTGGTATATTGTCTCTGATGGGACGGGATAGGACGGCTTGTCTTTCAAAAAAATATTAAGACATTTCAATTATAAAATTACAACACCGTAGTTGTAAAATTATGATATACATTCAAAAATATAAGATAGCTTTACGACATGCCGATAAAAAAAAATTACGATACCTCAGTTGTAAAATTATGACACCATAGTTATAAAATTACGACACCTATTCGGAAAGCCAAAAAAATTATGATACTCCAGTTGTAAAATGCGTATACATAAATTTCAAAAAAAAAAAGCTAAACGGATATTAATGCACATCACATCAAAATTTAAGATGATATCCTAGTTGTAAAATTATGACATTGTAGTTATAAAAATAAGACACCCGTTTATGAAGCTAAAATAATTATAATATCCCCGTTGTAAATTTATAACATCGTAGTTATAAATTATGACACTCATTCAGAAAACGTGCACCGTAGCCTGTACATAAATTTCAAAAAATGTTGAACATGTATATATAATGCACGTCACATCAAAATTTAAGATGGTATCCCTGCTATCTCATTTTGTCCCATCGCATCAAGCCATGTAGAATTCATGTGGACCAATAAAAAGGAGCGGTGCACTCTATATAGGATTTGTTGCACCGGAGGTAGTGTACAAAAACTTTTCCAATATTAAGAGGCTTGTTACGACCTATAGGCTTGAGCCCAACTGAGTCGGATTGTGTTATGCCAGCCTGGCCCATGGCACGGCCTACACCGAGAGCATATAGCTTTTTTTAAATAAATATGTTCTAATATTAAAAATATTGTTAGATATTTTTAATATAAAAAATAATTTAATAGGCTATGCCAAGCTGGGTCACATGCTTGGGCTACGCTAGATTAGCCACACTGTCGGCTATCATGCCAACACGGCCTAAGAGGTCATGTGTTCACACCCAGCACAACTCATATCGTGCTGAAAAAAGTTTTTTATGCATCGCTTTCAATGCACAAAGGCGTACATTGGTTGTGCGCCTGTGTAAGCGTGCTGTGGTCCAACGAATCATGGCATGCGCGTTCGTATGAACCTGTGGCCAATGTACACGCCTTTATGCACAAGAGGTAGTGCACAAAAACATTTCGATCGTGCCGAGTTGGGCATATGCTACGGGCCACCAAGCCTATTTGCCATCTTTAATATAAACAACTATCATAATATTCTTTCGTACAATTCTCATTGTTACCCGTGAAGGTATTGCATAAGTTTGGGATGGAAAAGACTTTGTACACAACATCCAGTGTAGCAAGTCCTATATGGACTACACCGTCCCTCCTTATTGGTCCATAGCATACGATACCTATTAAAAAATATTAAAACAACTTTACGACATTCCGAGAGAAAAAATTATGATACCTCAGTTTTAAACTTATGACACCGTAGTTATAAATTAAGGCATCCATTCAGAAAGCAAAAAAAAATTACGACACTTTAGTTTTAAACTTATGACACCGTGGTTATAAAATTAAGGCATACGTTCAGAAAATATATCTGTACATAAATTCCAAAAAAAAGTTGAACTAGTATTAATGTGCATCAGTCAAAAGTTAAGATAATCCCAGTTTTAAACTTACGACACCGTAGTTATAAAATTAAGACACCCGTTCAGAAAGAAAAAAAAAACCTTACGACACCTAGTTTTAAACTTACGACACCGTGGTTATAAAATTATGATACCCACTCAAAAAATGTGTCTATGCACAAATTCCAAAAAAAAGCTGAACGGATATTAATGCACCTCAGACAGCTTTTTTTGAATTTATGTACAGACACCTTTTCTGAATGAGTGTCTTAATTTTATAACTATAGTGTCTTAGTTTAAAACTGGGGTGTTGTAATTTTTTTTGCTTTCTGAACGGGTGTCTTAATTTTATAACTACGATGTCGTAAGTTTAAAACTGAGGTATCGTAATTTTTTTGCTTTCTAAACGGGTGTTAACTTTTTAACTACGGTGTCGTAAGTTTAAAACTGGGGTGTCGTAACTTTTTTCCTCGGGATATCGTAAAGCTGTCTTAACATTTTTTTATGAGTATCGATCAATAAAAAGAGATAGTGCAACTCAAGTAGGACTTGCTGCACTGGATGCAGTGTACAAAATCTTTTCGGTTTGGGATTGCTGTGATCTTTGACGGGTTTGTATTACAAATTCCTGATCATTTTATAAGAGATACTACGGTTGGGCCATGAAACATGTTTTCAAGGACCCATATAGCAGTCGCATGTCTGTCAACTTTTGGAGCTTGGAGTCTCACATTTCGCTGTCTAGCCATGGCTCTTCAAAATAGGCAACACCAAAACTACATGTATTTCTTTTAATTTTTTTTTATAATAAGGAGCCTAGTGATATTATATTGATCCAATGTGAAAACCTATTCTATATTCACCTAATTTGGGTTGAGTTTGGGTCATGAGTTTTTTTCTTGATAAGAGGTCATGAGGTTTTTTGGTTAGATGTAGATATGAGTTAGATTTAGGGGAACGATATATATATTAACCAGAGAATTAATATCATTTCAATACAATAAGATTGAATTAGTTGGTTTTCTTAATTCTTGGTTCTAAAAGTCGGTTCTTAATTTTGACCTAGGAACTGATTATATATAAACACTTTTTTGATTTTTTTTTTAAAAAAATTAAAATATTTATAGAAAACAAATCTAGGACATCATAAACACCTCATGAGTTATTATCATTTGTACTAAATGACCTTAGATGTTACATTGGTCAACATGATATATATATACACACACACATACATACTTACTTTTCATTAAATATAATTAAAAAATCACATAGTTTTTATAAAACTTAATTTCTATAATATATGAGCCCTCTAAGCATTTTGATGGCTCTCATCTAGCTTCTATTGTAAGAAAAGAACTAATAAAAAGATATGAAAGAGAAAAAAAAATCTCAAGCTAATTAACCCTCCTTATTTCTATCTTACAACTTACTTGAAACCAAACTAATGTAAGTTTAAATCATAGATCTAATCCAACCTGACCCTTGCTTACATCTAGTTAGATGTTTTGATATAAATTTAAATATGTTGAATATGGAATCAAAACTTTGACCCAACTTATTAAGTTATGAGGTAGGGCTTTATTGGCACTAAAACAGTTTTAATTTGGTTAAATCATGATTTTAGATGTGAATTTTTGAATAATTAGCTCTTCTCATGATACTAGTTATTTAAATGATTTTAGAAATTGAGTTACAGTAATTTAAAATAAATTATATTTTTAACCTTGTACTCATGTGCTTGTTTAACTTTGATTTTAGAACTATAATTTTTTTTAATTATATCTTATACTGCTATTTGCTTCATTATAGTTTTTACCATTAAAAAATTTTAACGTTGTTGGTTTTCTTCTTAAGTGGCATGCACACATGGTAAGACACGCTACAATGGCATGCCTATGCAGAGTAGAAGCAAAATAAAAAAGATAAAACTAAATGTTTTAACCCTCAAACTTAGGGTAATGGGGCCAGTTAACCCTTCCTCTATAATAACCATATTTGGGCTTGACTTCGACAAGTTGGCCCATCCTCGGCAAAAGGCCCAGCTTATCCCAGGTAGCTCCAATTCCAAGCGGCCCGGTTCCAGTTGGCCCCATCTTCAGGCAGCCCCGTCTCCAGACGGCCCCAGCTCTAGGCGGCCCCAGCTCTAGGCGGCCCCATCTTCAAGTAGCCCCTGTTCCGGACGATTTGGCTCCAAGCGGCCCTGGTTCCAGGCGGCCCCGTCTCCAAGCGATCTCGTCTCCAGCGTCCTCATCTTTAGCTTCTTAGGCAAGCCTTTGTCTCTGCCTAGGCCGGACCCACCAACTGCCTCTACCTCATAGATGAGCCCTAAAAAGTCATTTGTTGTAAAAAGTATCAATCACCCAGTTTAGACAGACAGATTCCTACTAATTCTACAAAAGGTCATCATTCATCATGAGACTCCAACCACTTAGATCAGATGACCCCCAAAAAGTCTCATCCATCATGAGGCTCCACGTGACTCACTAGATGACAAGGCCCCATACTTCCCAAGCAAGCCACACAAGTCCAAAGATGAATAAATTTGGTAAGAGGGGCCTCCGACCAGGTAATCACAACAACACTCCTAAACGCTCATTCTGCTCGGAAAGAGCACGACTTTAAGCCTCTCTCTCTTCTCTCTTTCGAGCTTTCTCAAGCTCACAACTGTTGCTCAAAGCAATGACTTGAGCATCGAAGGGTCTCTGCTGGAATCTTCGGTCCCCGAAACTTTTTTGCAGGCTTCTGATCGAGAGAAGCTCATCAGAAGATCCCGGGCTCGCTGGAGGAGGCGATCGAACGCTCGCGGATGTTCGAGGACGGTGATCTGGCATCAACAGATTGGAATGCCAAGAAGGGGGACGCACTGAAGGAAAAAGAGCTATGTCTCCCTAAGTTGTAAGCCTCTGGCCCCTCTAAGACAACCATGGTGGTGACACACATGCCGAAGGTCCCCGCTAGTTATATTGGGGGGCATCCACATCGCATTGAGCAGCAGAAGACCACCCTCTCTACTTCTTCTTCACCACCAACCTCAGCTACTCTAATGAATCAATTTGTCATCCTCAATCAACAAGTTTAAGCCTTGATTGTAGTAATTCATGAGCTGTCGGAACAATGCTCGGTGGCCACTTAGCAACAGCCCAAGCCTCTCAAATCGCTCGTGATAGCTGCACTAGTTAGCCAACAATCCGCTCATGGGAGATCTCCTTAAAGAGAGGCCCACCACCATCATGCCTCACCTAAGCACCACCACCGTAAAGCTTTTAAGAGACTACAGTCTCCTGCCTTTCGCCCGAGCAGTCCCTCTCCCCAATGACGACCCGAGAAGGGACCCAAGCAGAAGCGTTGTCAGTGGCATCACTCCTCCCTTACTCATCTGTCGAGTCATTTGGGAGGACCTTAATTATGAGATGAAGAAGCATATGGATGAGCAACACCAGCAGCTAGAGGAGCTCAACCAGAGGCTCAACAACCAACCTATAGTGGACTACGATACTCGTCCACCCTTCACTCATCGTTTTATGGAAGAGCCCATTCCTTTCAGATTCCATCTTCTCAGTTGGATCTGTTTGATTACATCACGGATCCACTTGACCATCTCAAAAGCTAAAAGGATCTCATGAAAGTTCAAGGGGCAACTGATACCCTTTTATGTATGATTTTTCTGGCCACCCTGCAAAAAGTTACCGCGCTTAGTATTCTTGCCTACCTCCGCACAGCATCGACTCTTTCACACAGCAGAAGCGAACTTTCTTGATGTGCTTTGACGCCTGTCAAAGAATTTCTCGGGTGGCGGATAGCTTGTTCTCCATCCAACAGAAGAGAAAGAACCTCTAAAAGATTTGGGCCCATTTTAGGATGGCTGCCATGGAGGTTTATTACCTCAATGATGCTGTGGCTACTTTGGGCCTGAAGCAGGGACTTCGCCGCTCCCGCTTCAATTATTCACTAGACAAGAAGCCTCCTAGTTCTTACGCCGAGCTCCTAAGTTGTGCGCAGAAATATATTCGCGCCAACGAAACTGACTTCATACGGAGGGCACTAAAGAAAAGATACACTATAATACTAAATTGTGAGCCTTCGCGTGGTGACATGCACACAGACTTCTACCAATTATGCAATTATGCTGGAAGACATCCCCGTAGATTAAGCATTGAAAGTACCTTGAAGCCCCCTAATTGAAGGTATCAGTGGCAGAATAATTCCTAGGATGGACGAACTTGAGACATTGTCCTTACCGATCACCTCGGGCATTTATGAGCATCCTAACTCCTAGTCACCTTAAGTATTCATGAGTGTTTTAATTCCTGGTGGTGGTAAGCAGGCAGTGCTGGTGCTATTAATACAAGGTAGGAGATGGGGACAAGGGGCTGTTGACTCTACCTTTCCCCTTTCTCCCCCTCTCTCTTTCTCTCTGCTGCATCCAAAAGCCAACCAAGCCCAGGACCTCCTACGGATTTTGTTCCAGCTGCTCTCGGATTTCGGCATATTCTTCAAAGAAAAAGCTCTCAAGCCTTTAATCGATGTTAACACTAACACGGACGCAAAGGCAAAAAGCTACGAAACCTCAGCAGCTCTATCTTTGCCTCAATGGCATTATCACAGCCTCGGCGGCTCTGTCGGCCTCAGCGGCTCTATCTTTGCCTCAGTAGCATTATCGCAGCCTCAACGGCTCTATCGGCCTCGGTAGCTCTATCCATCTCAGCGGCTCTATCTCTTAGCCCCGACGCCTCATATCTGCCTCCTCGACATTATTACAGCTCAGCAGCTCTATAGGCCTTGGCGACCCCAAGCCTGCCACGATAGCCTTAAGTCAGTAGTTGGCAAGAGACCTCTCGACTCCAAGTTAGAGGATAGCAACAAAAAGAGTTCTCCACCAGGAAGGAACCAAAGCTCTATGCTAGTATGAAAGATAGATGCAAAGGTAAAAAGCTCTACACTCCTTTTTCTTAGTTGATGCAGCGCACACAAGCTCAAGGAGTGTGGGAGCATCTGATGGGGCCAGTTGACCCCTTCCTCTATAATAACCACGTTTCTGCTTGGCTTCGGCAAGTCGGCCCATCCTCGGCGGAAGGCCCAACTTATCCCAGGCAGCCTCGATACCAGGCGGCCTCGGTTCCAAGCGGCCCCGACTCCAAGCAGCCCCGGCTCCAAGCGACCCCGGTTCCAGGCGGTCCTGTCTCCAAGCGGCCCCAGTTCCAGGTGATCCCGATGCCAGGCGGCTCCGGCTCCAGATGGCCCCGTCTCTAGACGGCCCCGATTCCGGGTGATCTCGTCTTCAGACGGCCTCATCTTCAGCTTTTTAGGCAAGCCTTTGTCTCTGCCTAGGACAGGCCCACCAACCGCCTCTACCTCACAAATGAGCCCTAGAAAGTCATCATCTGCTGTAAAAGTACCAATCATCCAGTTTAGATAGATAGATTCCTACTAATTTGCAAAAGATCATCATTCATCATAAGGCTCCAACCACTCAGATCAAATGACCCCCAAAAAGGCATCATCCATCATAAGGCTCTACGTGACTCACTAGATGACAAGGCTCCAAGCTTCCCAAGCAAGCCACACAAAGTCCAAAGATGAATAAATTGGATTAGAGGGACCCTCGATCAGGTAATCACAACAATACTCCTAAACGCTCATTCTTCCTCACAAAGAGCATGGCTCTAAGCCTTTCTCTCTTCTTTCTTTCGAGCTTTCTCAAGCTCATGGCTATTGCCCAGAGCACTGACTTGAGCGTCGGAGGGTCCCCGCCGAAATCTCTGGTCTCTAGAACTTTTTTGCAGGCTCTCGACCGAGAGAAGCTCATTGAAAGATTTGGGTTTGCTGGAGTAGGCGATCGAACGTTCAGGAACGTTCGAGGACGATGACCTAGCGTTAATATAGGATATGTCATTTTATTTTTTTGTTTGATTCCATCATTGAACAGATCGGAAAGGCAGCGGGTGTGTGTGATATATAGATATATATATATATAGATATATATATACTATATATATATATATATATATATATATATATATATAGAGATATATATATATATATATATATATATATATATATATTATTATATATTATTTATTATTTATTTATTATTTATTTTTTTTTTTTTTTGATGGGGGCGTTGGGGCTACCGAGTACCCATGCACCCCTCGCCTTCCCCTTTCTCCCAACCGTGCGCCCTTCGATCCCTCACTTGGCGTCGCCGCTCGCCTCACGGTTGTCACTGTACGGTGCCTAAAACTGGGTTTGTCTTTGAGATTTCCATCAAGAATCCTAAGAAATACGTGCCAGAATCAAACATAGACGGAGAGAGAGAAGTGCCTTGTGGATGAGCTCATCATCAATATTCATGAAGGTGCTAACTTCTTATACAACTCGTACGGTGCCACCTCATTCACTACAAAGCGTCCAGAGGCGAGGTCATTGAAGGCCATTTTGCAAGAGCGAATGAGAGACGGAGTCTTTAGAGCAGCAAATGTAGGGCCAACTCCACGGGCCTCGTCCTCCCTGTTGTCCACCGATCAAAGAGAAATCCTGACGCAGCGCAGCGGAACTCATTATTAGGATAACCTCCAGCAATCAATATTGTGAGTTGCCAAAACAACATGGCAAGAAGGAAAATAGAGGCTGGAAGTTTGTCGTAGGATGTTCTCCATGGCGGAACGATGGACGAAATTTAAGGATGGAAGCACCGAGATGCGGATAGTGGCCGTAGCGTGGCTGCTCGCCTAACGGAGACGAGGTGCCATCATGGCTGGAGGTTGTTGGTTTTAAATTGCCATCCTCGAGCATTCATGAGCGTTCGGCTACCTCCTTCAGCGAGTTCGAGATCTTTCGACGAGCTTCTTGCGCCTGAAAGCCCTGCAAACAAGTTTCGGCAGGGACCCTCCGATGCTCAAGTCAATGCTCTGAGCAACAGCCGTAAGCGTAAGAAAGCTGTTGGATTGGTGGGTGTTTGTGGCAGATGGTAGCTACCTAATTGATCAGACTAAGGCTAGAGTTATACTCTATGTCTTTAAGACAATTTCGTCCCGCAGTGGTGCTCACGGTCAGTATGACGATTGTCTCCCATGATACAATAGTCTCCTTTTGATGAAAGCAGCACTATAATTCACCAAAACTTTCAAACCAAGAATGCTACTCTCTTTTAATGCACTATTGCTATACTACCCTTAGGAAAATATGCAATGCCTAAGAGAGAAAAGACTAGAATTGATTCAGATTGAACTCAATCGGAATGGTTTTGGGATTAATGAAATGCGAGGGTCTTGGGTCCTATTTATAGGTTTTTAGGTGCCCCTTGGAAGCAACCCTACGAAATTGAATTTAATTTGAATTCGTTGATCGGATTGATCAAAGGATGTGAGGGTTAAAGGCTTATCACCCTTGATATGCCCATTAACATCGTGATCTTCAGATCACACGATCGGATAAGCCTTTTCATGGCTGTGATCTAAAGATCAGCCGATCAGATAAGCATATCCTCATTCTGATAAGCCTTTTCATCATCGTGATATGATGATCACGTTATCAGATAGGCGGTTGCACGTCTTTGATATGCCTTTTCATGATCAGACCATTGACTTATCTCTAACCGACGATCGGACGGACGCCTTATTACCAACCGACGATCGGACGAACGCCTTATCACCAACCGACGATCGGACGGGTGCCTTATCACCAACCGTCCTATTGACTGGTCAACGAACCATCCTGTTGACTGGTCAACCGATGGGTGTCAGCCGTTGGATCGCAATCGCGATTGTGATTTGATCACCGCATCTCGACCCTTCATCCGATCGATCAACAATCAATTCTGATCCTGATCCGATGATCAACGATCAATTGATCTCAGCCCTTTATCTTGATCCGATAAGTCTCCACCATCGGATCCTCATGATCTATAAAAAATTGTGATTCGATCATCGCATCTCTACCCTTCATCCGATCGATCAACGATCAGTTCTGATCCTGATCCGATGATCAATGATCAATTGATCTCAGCCCTTTATCTTGATCCGATCAGTCTCCACCGTCGGATCCTCATGATCTATAAAAAATTTAAAGCCCCTCAAGACGATGCGCACGTGCGAAGTGCAAAGTGCACCTACAAAGCGCCCATTGCACCCTTCGCACGCGCGCGTGCGCGAGGGTAATGCGTCCCCTCAAGCTCTCAACTTGTGGTGAGCCTAAGGAACTAAGCTTCAAGGGAAGTCGTTTCCATATAAGTGAACCTTCTTTTCTTGATTTTTTTGATGTGGGACTAAATGTCCCCGCAATTTCTCATTCACACACACAAAGAGGTAATGGGCTTTCAAGGCCCATTAGGGTATTTAGGGTCTATTTTGGCCCATTACCCAACAAAAACTAGAGGCTTTGAGCTCTCTGTGAGCAAGAATGAGCATTTAAGAGTGTGGTGAGTTATCAGCTACCTCGTCGGGGTCCTCTTACCCATTTTATTGATGCTTGGAGTATGTGAGATTTGGGCATGATCACTTATTAGAGCATTTATGATGGTGGCAATAATGATAGCAATGTCAGGGGTCAAAAGTGCAGGCCATGTCCCGTCAAATATGGATGACTGCATAGTTGGTAGGTACTACTTGATTTGGATAGCTATTGCAGGCTACTTTAGTGCGTGGCCGACCGTTAGGCGTTTACTAGACGTGTCCCCCATGCTATCCTTCCACTGTCCTGTGTGAATAGTGATGGGCGATAAAGTCAGGCACGTGGGCCTCAAAGTGTAGCCGCTGAGGCAGAAGATGAAATTTGGAATTGAAGTTGGCTCTATCCCTCGTGAAGTATTGATTATAAAGTACGTGCATGGCACTGTTCATGCCTTGGATGAGCTCTAGAGAAGGTTATGGGTGAACATTTGCATGGCATTGTTAATGCACTTGGATGGGCTCCAAAGACGGCCGTGGGTGAACATTTGCATGGCATTGTTCATGGTCGAGCACTGTTCATGGCTGAGACCGAGGCCGAGGCTGAGGCTGGGTACTCATGGCCAAGGCCGAGGCTGAGGTGCCGAGCATTGTTCATGGCCGAAGCCAAGGCTGAGGTGGCCAAGTACTATTTATGGCCGAGGAAGAGAGGCTGAGGGGATGTCTTCTCGAGGTTGACTCCAAAAATGACTAGTCCGATTCCGATAAGATTACCGTTGCTTATGAGGTTTATTGACCCTATCAAAGTGAAGCTGACGATAAGAGAAGGGAGGGAAGCGGAAGGTGAAGGCGAGCGAACAGCGGGAGAAGGGAGAGAGGCGGCGGAGGAGGGAGGGAGGCGGAAGGCCGCGGCGAGCCGGAGCGTTCGCGCGGCAGCGATTGGGAGGCGAGCGGCGGCGCCAAGCAGGGACCAGGGGCGACGCTCAAACGGCTTTTTTTAACGATAAAGATTAAAAAAAAAATTAGGATCACTTTTGAAACATCAGCCTCCGGCTCCACCGCTGGCCTCCACGTCCTCCCCCAAGGCCTCCGCCACCCCAACCCCCACTACCCCTTTGGCACCTCCGCCTCCTTCCTTGCAGAGGTTGTTCCCTTCCACTCTAAGATCGACCTTCCCTCGGGTCAAAGTCTCTCACTAACATCTTAAATGAACAGTTGTCCATTATATGGTTTACTCTCTGGCATCAATCTTTCTTGTTCTTCGTTTTGGAGCGACATATTCCTAGCTTCTATGTTTACCCATCGATGAATTTGGAAAATCGGACCGACTTATTGAGGAATTGCAGCATCAGGTTTTGGAGTCTTACTCTTATAATATCAAATTATGTTATATTAACATAAAAATAACATTAGATATTTTTTGTTGAGCTTTTTTATTCTATACATAAGAGATATTTTGATTTTCAAAATCTCAGTCCAACATTATTATTAATAGATGATCTTAATTACTTATCTATATAAATGAGTTTAAGATTTTTTAATTGATGATTATAAAGATGATAATGATTTAATATCACGATCATATAAAATTATTGTAATGTCATTAAATGTGATGATCTCATAGATCATTATATCCATTCAGATCATAAAGATGAATCACTCATTATAAAGATGACCTTGGATTATAAAGATTAATCACTCAATATGGTAGGTTATGCAGTCATTGCAACGGAATTCTCTATTTTTTAAACTATTATTTCAGAGATCTGTTTGACTAACTGGTGAAAATCGTTAGATGTGCACCAGTTGACAATGATGTGGTATGTGGGAGAGAAAGAGAAGACTTATATGTTGCAGAGTATAAGCTAAATTGCTTAGAAGAGGATAGGTTCATCACATAACTTGCAATCAGATTTGGTGACATCTTGTATCTGTGTTGTATGTGAGACTGGTGTCAGAAATTGAAGAAAGGAAAGATCACGCTTATGGGGCATATTTGGACTTTAGGGTAGGTTGTTGAAATGCAACGTTTAGAACTGAAAAATGAATAAAAGTTAGTAGCATATACGAGGAGGATGGATGTAACACCCATAAAATAATAATAATAATAAAGATATAAAAGGAAGCGCGCAGCGCTCGTTAAGCGAAGGGAGCACCGCCCAGGCCAGTCCTCCTCAGGCTGGCGAGCGAGGCGGCCAGTGCGGTAAACCCTTCCTTCCCTCCCCGTATCCCATCATTTCCGTTCTCGTTCACAAGTCGGATTTTCGAAAGTACTTCAAATGCCCAACAGCATTTCTAAGTTAGTGCTCTCTTTCCCGAACGCCGGATTTGGAAGTTTAAAGCCGGATTTTCTGGTTTTATCTCTGTTTTGGCAGCATTAACAGTAATTTTCCGGCGACGATCTCTCCCTCCTCTGCGACTTCTATCGGCATACCCCCGCCATTCCCTTCCCCTTGTTTGAACTTTCTTGGGGTCGCGTGGTTCGGGCTTTGGCGGCGGCGATCGCCGGAAAACGAAGGAAGAAAGTTTGCTCTGTTTTCTTATCTGAGAACAGAGGAACGTGAAGTTTTCTATAAAAATAATTGCCGGTGGCCGGCGAGCCACCGGATCCCGCCGGACCGGATGCCTGGCGGATAGGGACTCGAGGCCGGCCGGAGGGGGGCCGCGCTAGGCTGCACAGGCAGCCGTGGCTGCGGCTGCCTTGGCGCATGGCGCTGGCCCCGACGGCGCCGGGCAGCGTCCAGTGGGGGCTGGCCACACCGCCTGTAAGCCGGCAGCATAGCCACCATGGAGAAGAGAAAAGGAAAAAGAGAAAGAGAAAGAGGAGGTGAGGAAGAAAAAGGGATGGCCGGCCGGTTGAGCGGGGAAGGGCCGGCGGCGGCCCTAGGCCACCGACGAGCATGGGCAAGAATCAGGTGAATCACGAAATAGGAGAGATAGAGGGAAGAGGGTCTGGGGCCTTTTTTTTTGATGCAGTCGGGCGATCACACTAGTCTAGTGCGAATCAGCCCAGATAGATCCGAGTACAAAATTTGCTGCAAAAGAGAAGGACAGGGGTCGTCCGGCCTCCAGATCCATGAACTAGCATGCTGGGCCACTAAAGTAGCCATCCAGTCCGC
This sequence comes from Calamus simplicifolius, assembly GCA_900491605.1. Taxonomy (NCBI): domain Eukaryota; kingdom Viridiplantae; phylum Streptophyta; class Magnoliopsida; order Arecales; family Arecaceae; genus Calamus; species Calamus simplicifolius. The sequence continues at coordinate 328,503 of UESW01003940.1, read as the reverse complement.
CGTCGAATTGGCTTCACGATAAATATAGCGGATATGGGCGCAATCAACCTCCCGCAGGATAGACCAAATGTCCTAAGAATCGAATTAGTGGGGTCAGGAAGGCAATTCTCCTTCTGCAGCCAAGAAATGACCAACATGGAATCACCCTCAATCAAGAGCCTCTGAGCATGAAGAATCCGGGCGGTATAAGAAATACCCGCCCAAGCCGCATAAAGCTCGGTCATAGGGACTGAGGAGTCAAGATTACCAAAACCTCCTGCTACCAACAAGTCACCATAAGGTCCATGGATGACGAATGCAGAACCAGCAGCTCTACCACGGACACTCCCATCAAAGTTGATTTTGACAAACCCTGAAGGGGGCTCCCAGGAGATGAAAACCGTATGCCGGTTCGCTGCCGAAGCAGCAGGGGATCCCCAGAGGCCAGAGGCGTCAGAACCAACACGAGCACAGTCCGCCATCAAAGATCTAATCTTCCTCACAATTCTGAGAGAAGAAATAGTGTCATCTGTGAAAATAAGCTGGTTCCTCGACAACCAAATCTGATATGCCATGGCAGCCCAAAGACCACTCTTCTGCTGAGAGCCCCTCCAGAGATCAAGAAGGTATGAGGAGCGAGGGGAGCCCAAGTCATCCAGTCTGATGGAATAACCCACCATATGCCATATCCATCTAGCTTTGGGGCAGATAAAGATAGCATGGTCTGAAGACTCCTCCTCCAACCTACATAAAGGACAAATCGGTTGGATAGGCAGACCCCTCCGAGAGAGAAGGACATAAGTTGGAAGACAGTCCCACATAAGCTTCCAAATAAATAGCTCAACCCTAGAAAGAATGGGAAGCTTCCAAATCCATGCAGCATCCTCCGAGCGCTAGGACTGAGGCCTGAACATCTTCATTAGATCCCTAGTGGGAGCCCTAGAGAGACAGGATCTCTGCCAGAGCCTGAAGTCAGATAAATGGCTAGGAGTAAGAGGCATCAAGAGAATCCGCCGAGAAAGCTCCATACTGAAGAATCGAGTCACCGAGGGGATATGCCATGCAGGAGGATCTAAGGAAATCAAATCCTTAACCCTTAAATTGGAAGGACATCAATACTAATAAAGGAGGGCCACCGAAAGAGAGGAAGCCCAGAAATCAGGTATCCTGAATAACGTCAATCGATGATCCATCTCCAATCATCCATGAGATATTACCCAGGATAGCATGACCAAACCGACAAACCTCCCTCCAAAAGGAGGAACATCCCCGAGACGGCCAAATGTGTAAGGCAGACGTTCAGTCACCATACCTAGCTTGCATCAGAGAGCTTCAAAGACAATGCGGCTCAAGGAGGAATCTCGATGCATGTCTAGCAAGAAGGGCATCTCTTCTAACAATCAGAGACTGGATCCCAGTCTACCTTCTTGGATAGGCATACAGACCGTATCCCAGGATAAAAGGTGAATACGTGACCATCTTGCATAGAAGCCCATAGAAAATCTCTGAAGTATCTTTGATCCTCTTAAGGCAAGTAATCGGAATGGCAGCGTTCGACAAAAGGTACAGGGAAGAGAGGAAAGAACTGAGCGGTTAATGATGACCCTAGCCATCATCGATAGGCCAGTGCCACCCCTTAATACACTGACGAACCTGCCTCTCAAGCTCAAAATAGTCAGAACAACGGGGACGTCTCCCGTTATAGGGATCCCCAAATACATAAACCTATCAGTCTGAGTAGTGATACCCGACAGATTGATAATGGCTTCCCTGGTGGTTCTAGAAGTCTTCGGGCTAAAACATATAGAAGACTTAAGAAAGTTAACCTTCTGTCCCGAAGCCTGACAGTAATACTGAATAATAGAATGGAAAGAAGCCGCATTATCAATGAAAGCCTGAACCAGGAGAATATAATCATCGGCGAAAAGAAGATGAGAGACCAAAGGGCCCTCTGACCCAGCCATAAATGGGACAATCCGCCGATCTTGCTGAGCCTGATAGAAAGCACATGAAAGATCATCCACATCCAGAATAAACAGCAAAGGGGATAAAGGGCATCCATGTCATAGCCCCATAGTAGAGTGAAAGAACTCAGTTGGGCTCCCATTGATGATCAGAGAAAAAGAAGGCCTCTGTATGCAAGTCATAATCCACTCAATAAACAGATCGTCAAACCCAAACTCCTGAAGAGAGCGGTGCAAGAAGGCCCAACTCAGTCTATCATAAGCTCTCTCCATATCGAGCTTAACAACCATAAGACAACGACTGGTCGGAGCTCTCTGGAGATCATGCATAAACTCCTAAGTGATGAGGACGTTATTTGAAATAGAACACCCTCTAATAAACGCCCCCTGTTCAGCAAAAATGAGGCAAGGAATCACCGAACAAAGGCGGCGAGCTAAAAGACGAGCACAAACCTTATACAAGGTAGTGCAAAGAATGATGGGCCAAAAGTGATTCGGAAGGGAAGCATCCAAGCGCTTGGGCACCAAAGTAATAAAAGTCTGATTCCATTCCAAAGGAATGTGTTTAGATTGGAAAACAGTCTGAATAGCCTGAACCACGTCCTGCCCAACAATATCCCAGTAGTGACGGTAAAAGAAAGGCAGAAACCCATTAGGCCCAGGGGCCTTATCCGATCCAAGCTCCCAAAGGGCCATCCTAATCTCTTCCACTGTAATCGACCTGACTAGCATGTCGTTATCCAGGGAAGAAACCTTCCTAGAGTCCAGAACCTGAACAACCGGGGCCCCATCACCAGTGGACTATGCCCATCTAGACTGGAAGAAATGAAGAAGCAAGTCCCGGATAGAGTGGATGTCCTTTTGAATGTGCCCCTCATCATCAACTAACCTCCGAATCCTGTTAGCTGCACACCGCTTTAGAGTAGCCTGATAGAAGAATCTGGTATTACGATCCCCATCACGAATCCACTGAAACCTGGATCTCTACCACCAATACACCTCCTGCTGCCGAAGGAGAGAGTGATGACGAGCAAGCTTCTCCCGGAGAGAAGAGAGGTCCGAGTCCAACAGAAATCCATACTGGTCTTCCTTTGCCTGCAAGACACTAATATCATCTTCAACCTATTCAACTTGTCTGACCAGATCCCCCACCTCCAACCTATTCCATCTAGAAAGTCTGTGTCTTGCTATTTTAAGACGATGAGATAACCGATAAACAACATTGCCCCTAACTAGAAGATGCCAGATATGAGAAATGATAGTACGAGCAGTAGAATGGACTATCCAAAACTGCTCAAATCTAAACTGTTTTCGCTGATGCTGATCAACCTCCATGGAGATCAAAATAGGGCAATGGTCGGATGCAATCCTAGGAAGGTGAGTAACAATAACCGCAGGGTACTATGAAGCCACTAAGCCATAGCCATAGCTCTGTCCAGTCTCTCCCAAACACGAGCAGACCCCTAACGGTTATTGCACCAAGTGAATTGGGGTTCCGAATACCCCAAATCCAATTATAGCCTGGAAGAACCAATGAAGGTTCTAAATTCATTGGTGTCAGCTGAGCCAGTAACCCGTCTACCCCCATATTTTTCATTAGCCTCAGTGATATAGTTGAAATCCCCAGCAATGATAGAAGGAAGACCTTGAGCAAGGAGGGAAAGCAGTTCAGACCAAAGAACCCTTCTCTTCCGATAGTCTGTACTGGCGTAGATAGCTGATAGGAGCCAGAGGTCAGAAGTCCCCTCAGAGACAATAAAGCCAATCTGTTGATTGCACTGATGGAAAGATCGATCCTAATAGCAGAGGCACACCAAATAGCCAAAATTCTCCCAGACAGACCATCGGCCTCCACCGTATAAGAGGACCAATAACGAGCAATTTGCCTACAAAACCGGGCCAGACAATCATCCGACAGCCTGGTTTCCAAAAGGACACATAGTCAAAATTATGTAACTTTAACAATCTACCAAAATATGATCGAAATGAAGGCTTTCGAGCTTCTCTCACATTCCAAAGTAAGATCTTTATTTATAAACTGGAGGAAACTGGGACCCCTCCCTGGTCCTCCATCATAATACTGTCAGCAAGACCCCCTTTCAATAGGGTGCCTTCGTCAGACATCTGTAATAAACAGGCCTGCGGGCCTTCCGAATCAATGCCATGCTTATTAGACCGGGAAGACTGCGCCGAGGACAAGGAACCTGAGCCGAGGCCCATAATATCTCCAGCTACAACCTCCAAGGAAAAGCCGACAACCCTATCTGAGTGTGACCTCACCATCTCCTGGCCGCCTTCCTGACGACAGGGGGAGAGGTCCAACCGGTCTGGAGTAAAGATTTTCACCCCCCCCCCCCCCCCCCATTTTTAGAAAAAGGGGCCTTGCCTTTCCCCTTCTGCTTCTCTGATTTGGAGAAAGACCTTAGAGCCAGAAAAACCTCCGATCTGGCCCGCTTTAGGGGACTAGGAAAAGCATCCCTACTGTCCAAGTGGCCTTCTACACCCGAATCCAATCCAAGAGAGGCAAAAGGATTCTTGGTCATCACAGGATGATTCAGACTAGACTCCAGGGTGCCAACCTTCTCAGCAAGCAGCAGTTTCATATCAGATGCCTTAGAACTGGCACATCCCTCCTGAACCGGCATGGCCTTCTTACCAGAAGACCCTAGTCCCAAATTCATCATAGAATGGATCGACTCTGCAACAGGACTGATCTGAGACTTCCCCCTTTACCCGAGCGAAGCCCAACCTTAACATTCCGGGAAGCAGAACAATGGCCAGAAGCAACCGACGAAGCCTTCATCTGAGACTTCCCCCTCTCAGCCAACTGAGGATCGGAGATGACCCTCTGCTGCCGGACTGCAGCTAACCACGGCCCGAAAATAGAGTAGGTAGCAGAGCCTACCTCGTCTGACCTCGTCAAAAGTGAGCAAGGACCTCCCAGGTGCAGCATTCCACAGCTCAGGCAAATCCCCTGCAAATTTTCATATGCAAATTGCTGCCAGAATGGTTGATTGATCACTTGTACCTGAGCACCCAGCCGAAGAGGGCGACAGAGATCAACACGGAGACACGCCCTCGCAAACCCACCCCTATTCTTTGTCAGGGTAGCAGCATCAACGCACTTGTATTCTCCCGCTGGCTCCAAGATAGCCATGAGGAAGTCCTTCCAAAACTCCAGTGGATGGTTCGGCAACCTCACCCACATCAGCGCCGACGAGATGGAATCCTCAGCCGGAGTGAACTCCGGCCTCCACGCCTCAGTCCCAATCATCTAGCCATTGACCACCCACGGTCGCTGCAGAACCAGGTCACAGGCTTCCGAAGATACAAATCGAAAGATATGGCATCGGAATGCCAGACTGATAGCGACTATATCACTAGGGACTCCAGCATGCCTAAATTCCCTGATGAAAGCATCAGCCGGAACCCATTTGTGAAAGGAGCGAGCAAGGACGGCCCTCTGCTGCCAACCAGCCATCTCTGCTTCAATCTTCGCCATCGAAACACTCACCACCTCTGGAAACGAAGCCTTCAACCTCGCCACCTCTGTCGGCAAGGGTGACGGAGAGACCTAGTGAAACCCAGTCTCTGCAGCCCTCCTCCTAGGAATCCGATCGTCAGCAGCCGCATCAGATGCCATAGGAGAAGAGGGGACAGCGGAAGGAAAGACCAGAGATAAGGAGAAGCAGAGGCGACAAAAATCACCGAAAGATCGAGGAAGAAAAGTTTGGAAGCACGAATCTTAAAGCATAGTCCTTAAACAGAACAAGAGCTTAAAGCACGATTCTTAAAGCATGGGCCTTTGGTTGGCCTAGTTGAGCTAATTTTTGGAGCCTAAATTGATCATAAACTAATATTTTAGGTACAAAACTGTAACTAAAATAATTATAATTTATAAAAATATTTTTATTTTTTTAATTTAAATTGATAAAAGCTAAGATAATCAAGCTTCAAATTTAATGCAGAACTGGATTTGATAAGATGATAGAATTATTTTGACACCTTAATTTTTAAAAATTTAAGATTAAAATATTATATTGTAAATGTCAGAAGCCTAAATAGTTGAATTAAACTTAAATACTGCTGATTATCTGCAATAATTTTGCAAAATAAATTATGTTGCTTAAATATAATATCTTATGTTATTATTTTAGATTTTACCTAAATTTTGCATAATTTATACAAAAATAAACTGATAATTAAATAAATAAATAATAAAAGTAAAAATGTTAAATATGTGAATGATGGTATATGCATTAATAATGAAAATATTTATAAATTAATATTGCTTATATAAAATGAATAATTATGATATGTTCAAACCATAAAAATAGTAATAGTATTTGATGTGTATTTATGCAAGTTAAACTAAAAAATTTTTATAGACAACATTTGAATAAAATATGAGAATGAGTTTTGAATGAAAAAAAAATATTATTTATGGTCCATTATGATATGATATGATGACATGATATCGGACACATCTTTATAGGGGATATATGTGAAAGATATACTATCATGTGGTGTTCTATTCTGCCCTTTCACCCATTGGGGTTATATATGGTGTTCTATTCTGGCTTTGTTACAGAGATATATATAGTCATAGTGTGATTATGACGTATTCGTAATAAGATGAAATATAAATGTTAATGACAGTGAAATTTTGATTGTAATAACTTGAAAAAATTGAAACTAAATTTTTAAAACATAATATAATTTCAACATATTTTAAGAATACAAGCGAATATGATTTCAATATATTTCAAGAACGTGAGCAACATCATATAACAAAATAATATGTATATTCCGATATATAAAAGTAAGTAAATCATGGTATGCTATATTTTTGAAGTTATTATAATATATTTATATTAAACTTATTTACTGAGTGTAAACTTATTAAACTCTTATTAATATTTTTCAAGGTCAAAAAAATGATGAGAAACATGGGTAAAATGAAGCTCCTGCCAGCATACATAAAAATCTATGGTTCTAATTTTGCTTATATCCCGAACATTTGTTTTATTTGAAATTATACTAAGAATATGAATATTTTTGTTGGCACATTAGTTAATTATTTCTTCATTTAATATTTGTTTCCGCATACCTAGCATGTAATGGATTGCCGCCTGCTAAATTCATCCTTGGGCTTGAAGCATGAGAATTGGAGTATGACAACGGAAGTATGAAAAGCTTCAACCTTACAATTCATGCAAAATGGAAGAAGCAAATTGGTCTGTGTGATGTAGTAGATGATTCTGATCGCTGGCAGCAAAGTTTTGTTTTTTTGTTCTGTCTTTCCGGCACTGTTTTGGTAAATCATCATATAGAAGCGATGTCCGAGTGACCGCACGGTAAACTGAATATTTGGGATGGATCCCTTTAAAAATCATAGTACTTTTTTTTTTGTCATAATTGTTCATCATGGGCCAGCCTGTCGTGTCGGCCCGTCATGTTCTCTGACTGATTTTGCTCAATAAAAGAACAGTTAACATCAAGAGATCAGATTTTCATGCTTAACTCATTCATGATGCGCACAATGCATCGAACGACTTAGTCTTTCTTATATATTCGAGTCTTTATAAAAATATCTAAATTTAGTAGGTCTTATTCCTTTTATTATTTTTTTCTTCTGATGCCATTAAATTATGAATAAATGGACAAAAGTGCCTTAAATATAATAATGCAAATGTAACAAATATGTATATATATACTAATGATGTATTACTACAAATGTGACTCAAGTTATAGTCAATTACATACAATAGTTAGAACTAGGCCTATAGACTTTAACACAATTAAAAGGTTGGACCAGTAGCTCAATGATCAATCAATAATTGAATAATATAAATAATTTAAAAAATAAACTAAAAAAATAATTTATAAAAATAAATAAAAATAATTTATTTAATAAAATTTAATTAATATAATAATTAAAAAATTTAAATTTTTAAAATTAAATTATTTAAATTTTAAATATCTTCTAATGGATCGTGCCGAGCCGGCCCAGGCCCGGTCCGTTTTCTGTCTATATTCTTTACTCTGCGGCAATATCAACATTGGAGTCCTCCCATCAAAAGCAGGTTCAAGACAAGGCGGCTCACATGCTAATCAGTCGTCAAGCAAATAAGAAGCCAAAGTAAGCTAGGAGAGTTTCTTTTTTTTTTTTTTTTGTTACAAACGGGCGATCACACCAGTCTGGCGTGAGTCAAGCCCGAGAAGTCAGAATACATAATTTGCTTCAAAATAAGGGGGCAAGGATCACCCCTATGCCATTCCCACGGGCCTGGATGGCGAGCTGTGAGATTTGCAACCCAATCAGCTGCCGCATTGGCTTTCCTATAAATATGGCGAATCATAGGCGCAGTTGTAGTCCGGAGAGAATCCCAGATAGCACGAAGGATGGGATTGATGGAATGAGGACCCCCATCCTGACGAATCCACCGAATAACAGTGAGAGAATCTCCCTCAATAATCAGTCTGTCCGAGGCCAAATAACGAACGACATAACTGATTCCAGCCCAAGCAGCCTGAAGCTCCGCCATCGGAACCGATAAATCCAGGGAACCATGGCCACCGGCAGCAAGAAGCTCTCCCTCCGAACCCCTAATAACAAAACCGGACCCAACGATACGATCGAAGACAGAGTCATCAAAGTTCACTTTGACATCAAGAAGCAAGCAAGAAGCAGTGGTTCGAATGTACTCTTTCTAGAAGGAATCTTATAACTACATTCTGGAAGTGGTCTCATCATCACTCCAACCATTCTTAATTTCTCCTTCTCCGTTGTATCTGTATAAAATAAATATTGTTATTATTATTATAGTATTTAAAAATAAATTATAATATTATAGATGCCTCATATTATAAAAAATTATAATATTGCAGACACCTTGATATCTTTTACGAAGCCTACCACGATCTAATAAGTGATTATACTTTAAATATTGAATTTTTAATCCAACATTGGGCTTATATGTAAAATAATTATATGTTGCGGACTGTCAAATAAGGTTAAGCCCAATTAAAAGTGATCAACTAAGGTTTTAGTAATTTGGGCTTTAATGTATCTGATTAGGTGTGACCTTTAATGTGTAGAGACCTAAAGAGTTATTTCTATTTTTTGATGGGCTAAAATAGAAATACCAAAAGATAATGATGAAATTATATATATATCCCTGGATCACACGTACGACCTTCTTCTCTGATCATCAGAAAGAATAGCCTCGAGAAAATTCAAAACGGCTCTCTGGAAGTACGTATTGATCTACAAGGCCAACCGCAGGACTCTGAAGAGCAATCAAGCAATATGGATTCAGGTATGCTTTCGTTTATGTTATTAATTCTTAATGATTAACATGAAGGTATGCTTCCGTTTATGTTTATTAATTCTTAATGATTAACATGAATGATTCTTGGGCTTCATATTGATAGTCTTCACCAAAGGTTTGGATTTTATTCTAACAATTGGTATCAGAGCCCTATTCATGTTGAATCATTGAGAAAATTTTTGGTTATATGCATTGATATTCGTATTTGCACATATGACTTCTTTGGTTTTATTTAGCAATCGTGAAATAAATACTCATTAGTTTAAAATTTTGTTTTCATATCAATGATATTTTTAATATTTGTAGATCTAGATTTTTTAAATAAAATAAATTTTATTCTAGTTTGATGATTATGTTAAGAGCGAAAGATATTCGCTGCATCATGAAACCAGTCTCACGAATCCAGGATCCAAAGATGAAGTTTTTCATCTGATAGGATAAAGCTTAATTATGAATAAAGTTAAATCTATATTTAATTTATTTTAAATAAAAGAATGCATCTTTTGATGAAAATTATGGGATAAGTATGAAATTCGGGATAAAATTTAAGAGGCGGGCTTCCACTCGGCTTCGGTCAACACGTGGAGGAAGATATCCTCCAACGTTATCATGTAAAGATCTTGGGAAGGAACGACTGGTAGCCAAGCAAAAGAATTTTTTTAAAGGGGATAGACGCCGCCTCCTCCGCCTTCGCAAGCCCGATCCGAAAGATGCTACCTGGATTGATGAAAATTTTTGATCGGTCCGTGCTACTTGGAACATGCATGGGTTTTAGGGGAGTTGCCCTTTGCCCTATTGATCCTGTAGGAATGTTGGTCTCTTAAGTCCCTTGTTGCATCGATTTGATGGATAAGGTAGCCTTGTGCTATTGGTTTTGATTCTGGGTTAATAAGATGGATGGAGGATTGCATTATCTGCCCGTTCTCATAGCCTATATTTCAAAAGGGAAACCCTTGAAGGGTTGAAGACTCAGGATTTGGTGAAATTAGATTTATTAAGAGAAATAGAAACAAAGGCTTACATTGGTATCTGGCCGTTAGTCTTTACCACGAGAAATCTTTAATAAAAATCAGTTAACATGGAACTCCCCTCCACCGCTGGAAATTAGTTCCGTGATGTTGTGTTGTGGGAATTCCTTCGCTAAGTTGTATTACGGAAATTTCTTCGCTAAAAATCGAACGCGTTGCGTTCTTTGCGTGGAGTCTCGAAGATCGTGTTTGGTCATTTTTATATATAAACCGAATCCTCGCTTTGCCTGGATTTGTATAAAAGGATAATATTTAAGCATTTAGGTAGTGTTTGATAGAAAAAATATTATCCATGGATAAGTGTATGGGATAGAGTTTATCCCCTGGCTATCCCTAAGGATATCCCTTGGCTATCCCATTGATCATATCAAATGCAAAAAGGTAAATCCATAGGATAACCTTTTTTTACTTTTATTTGGAGGGATAACCATCTATTCCTGCATTCTTTAGGGAATAAATTGAGGGGATATCCCATGGTTAACAATGGTTAACCATGGATTATCCCTTTGGTTAACTTTATTCTCTGCTATCCCTTATAGCTATGGCTTTTGGAAATAAGAGGGAATATCCAAAGGATATCCCCTCTTATCCCCTATTTCAAACACTACCTTAATGTATGACATTAATGCATAAAATTTTATTTAATGCCAGCATGAATTTTGGACCGGTTCATAGCCTTTGGCAACATTTTTGAACTTTTAGCGCCTCATGCGAATCGGAAAGAAAATAATAATAAGTAATGTTCCGGTTCATAGCCTTTGGCAACATTTTTGAACTTTTAGCGCCTCATGCGAATCGGAAAGAAAATAATAATAAGAGTAATGTTCCAACACGATTCCGATCCTGTGAGCATGAGCAACCTCCTCCTATGGTTTAATGGTTCCATAAAGCAAAGCTTTATTTATTAATATATATATTATAAAGATAGCTTTGAAACAGTTAAGTTTTATTTTTGATATGGATTGGAACCAACCTATGCAGAGGTAAAAGACAACCAAAAATAACATATTATTATTTTTTAAGTTCAATCAAATTCAAATTAATGGTATTTTTTATGAATAATAAATTTGTCCATCATTCTAATATGAACTAATTGAAACAAGATATCACCAAAATGACTTCTCTTGTGTAGATGGCTCATGAAGGATGTTGGATGTTGAGTATGTGTATGTTTCATGCGGGTATTAATCGGTCCAAAGGAAGGTTAATGCCTGGCCGAACTATACATATGTGTGATGGTAAATATGTAACAATTATAAGGATTTACATGTGAGTAATAAGTCGATCCAAATTTAGATTTATTATTTGACATGCATTATTGTTAGTGTTTGATCATTACAACAAGAGTACCACTAGCAGTTAATATTACTATCCAAAGACTTGATATTAATGTTGCACTGGGTATCTTGAGATAAGATTTACCATTAACTTGAATTTATTGATATTTGGTGTTAATTATTTATATGAGCATGTTATTTATGTATTACTTTTATTTTACAGCTAATGTTGCTACTATTTCTGCTAACCTCAATTCAGTGCCGGTCCTTAATGATAATAACTTCAAAGGCAAGGATAAAGGCAAGAAAATAAAGAATAAGGCTGCTAAGGGTCCAGCAAAGAAGAAACAAAATCAGGATAAAGACAGTTGTTTCTTCGGTAATAAGTCTGGACACATTAAAAAGGAATGTTCCAAATTTCATGCATGGTATGAAAAGAAAGGTCTATTTCTTAATATGGTCTGTTCTGAAGTGAATATAGCTTTAGTACTAACACTTGGTGGTTAGATTCTGGTGCTACTACTAACATCAGTGTTTCAATGGAGGGTTGCCTAAACTACCAAAGGCCAACTGATGCTGAAAGACGCATTTATACGGGAGATAGCAAGTCGGTAGATGTGGAGGTAATTGGGCATTTTAGATTGTTATTAAGTTCTGGTTATTTTTTGGATTTGAAAGACACTTTTGTAGTACCGTTATTTAGATGAAATTTGGTTTCTATTTCAGCTTTGGACAAATTAGGATATTGTTGTTCATTTAGAAATAGTCAGTTTAGTCTTTCGTTAAATTCAAATATTATTGGAACTGGTTCTCTTATAGTGTATGACAATCTATATTTGCTTGATACTGTTACTTCTTATAATGAAACCCTGAATATGGAATCAAGAGGTACTAAGCGTAAAATTTTCAATGAAAATTTAGGAACATTATAGCATAAGCGATTAGGTGACATCTCTAGAAATAGAGTTGAACGACTTGTGTCTGATAAAATTTTGGATTCTCTTGATTTTACAGACTTTAATGTCTGTGTTGATTGCATTAAAGGCAAACAGACCAAAACAAAGAAATTGGGTGCATATAGAACTATGGAAGTCTTAGAGTTGATACATATGGATATTTATGGACCATTTTCTACACCTTCTTGGAATGGTCAACAATATTTTGTATCATTTATAGATGATTATTCAAGATATATATACATGTTTCTTATTCATGAAAAATCCCAAGTTTTGGACGTTTTCAAATCATTTAAAGCTGAAGTTGAGCTTCAACTCAGCAAAAGGATTAAAGGAGTCAGATCTGACCGTGGTGGTGAATATTATAGTAGATATGACGGATCAGGTGAACAACGTCCAGGACCATTTGCCAGATACCTAGAGGAGTGTGGAATCGTCCCACAGTATACCATGCCAGGGTCACCTAGCTTGAATGATGTAGCTGAAAAATGAACAAGACTCTTAAGGATATGGTAAGGAGTATGATTTGTCATTCTACCTTACCAGAGTCACTCTAGGGAGAGGCACTAAAGATAGCAGCCTATATTCTGAACAGAGTATCAACTAAAGCAACTGTCAAAACACCTTATGAGCTTTAGATAGGACAAAAGCCTAGTCTAAAGCATTTTCATGTTTGGGGATGTCTAGCTGAGGCAAGGCCTTATAGGCCATATGAAAGGAAATTGGACTCCAGGATAGTGAGTAGTTATTTTGTTGGGTATTCTGAGCGATCCAGGGGTTACAAGTTTTATGATCCCAAATCAAAGATAATTTTTGAGATGGGAACTGCAACGTTCTTTGAGGATATTGAGTTTGGGGGGAGAAATAAAGTAAGAGACTTTGTCTTTGAGGAGGAATTGGAACCTACTATTCTTGTTGAAGAGTAGCTAGTTCCTATTCCTATAATTACTTTTGATAATGATCAAGTTGCAATTCCATAACAACAAGAAATTATTGTTCAACCCTCAGAGGTACAAACTCAACAACTTCAAGAACAAGTGCCTTTGCGGCGATCCACTAGAGAAAGAAAGAATGCTATTTCATATGATTATATAGTATTTCTTCAGGAACATGAGGAAAATAATGGCATGATGGAAGATGATCCTGTCAACTTCCTTCAAGCCATACAAGGTTCCAATTCAGAAGAGTGGATTGAAGCAATGAAAGAAGAGTATAAGTATATGCAAGACAATAAAGTTTGGGAACTTGTCCCATTACCAGAAGGTGTAAAACCTATTGGTTGCAAATGGATTTTTAAGACCAAACAGGATTCAAAGGATAATTGGGAAAGGTATAAAGCTCGTCTTATGGCTAAAAGCTATACCCAAAAGGAAGGGATTAACTTTAAAGAGACATTCTCTCTAGTTTCATCGAAGGACTCTTTTAAGACAATCATGGCTCTTGTTGCATAGTATGATATGGAACTCCATCAAATGGATGTCAAGACGGTGTTTCTCAATGGAGACATTGATGAGACAATTTATATGGTGCAACCAGAAAACTTTGTGTCAAGAGACTCAAAGAAAATGGTTTGCAAATTGACAAAATCCATTTATGGGTTAAAGTAAGTTTCTCGTCAATGGTACCACAAATTTTATCAAGTAATTCTCTTATTTAATTTTGAAGTGAATGCAGTTGATGATTGTGTGTATCACAAGTTCGGTGGGAGTAAATACATTTTTTTGGTTTTGTATATGGATGACATTTTGCTTGCCACAAATGATATAGGCATGTTGCACGAAACCAAGAGATTTCTGTCAAGCAATTTTCAAATGAAAGATCTTGGTGTTGCCACCTTTGTATTAGGAATCTAGATACATCGAGATCGTTCTCAGGGTATCCTTGGATTATCACAAATGAGCTATATCGATAAAGTACTTAAGAGATTTGGCATGCAAAATTGCAAACCAGGTGATACCCCTGTCGCTAAAGGAGATAAATTCAGTATTAATCAGTACCCAAAAGGAAACCTTGAAGTTGAAGAGATGCAGAAGATTCCTTATGCTTCGGTTGTAGAGAGTCTAATGTATGCTCAAGTTTGTACGTGTCCGGATATTGCGTACATTGTTGGAGTGTTAGGCAGATATTTAAGCAACCCAGGTATGGATCATTGGAAAGCAGCCAAAAGGGTTATGAGATATCTGAAAAAAACAAAAGATTATATGCTCACGTATAGGAGATCAGATCATTTGAGATCATTGGGTATTCTGACTCCGACTTTGCGGGATGCCAAGATAGTAAAATATCCACTTCGGGTTATGTATATCTGTCAGATGGTGGGGCTATTTCTTGAAGAAGTGCAAAACAGACACTCATAGCTCTTTCTACCATGGCAGCAGAATTTATAGCATGTTATGAAGCATCCAATCATGGGATATGGCTGAAAAATTTTATCATTGGGCTGCGGATATTTGAAGGAATTGAAAGACCGCTAAAGTTATTTTGTGATAACAAGTCAACCGTATTATATTCCAACAACAATAGGAGCTCGATCAAGTAAAAGCATATTGATATCAAGTTTTTGGTTGTAAAGGAAAGAGTACAGAGTGGTCAGATTTCTATAGAGCATATAGGGACAAACTCCATGGTTGCAGTTCCCCTTACAAAGGGTGTGCCGCCCAAGGTCTTTCATGAGCATACTGCTCACATGGGCGTTATAGAGCATGACGATGCTTAGTTTCAGTAGGAGTTTGTATTGCTTCTATTTTATGCTTTATGTTTGGTTTGTTCACACTTATGTGTTTGGATATTTTCTGATCAGAAATAAAGTATTTCATTCAGTTCAGTGCACTCTGTACAATTATGCTAAAGTTTTGATCTCACTTAAGTTTAAGAAGGATCAGTTGGAAATAGGCATGTTAAGATCACATTACATGTAATTTCCATGCTACACATCCACATCATGATCCATGTCATTCAGTTGTATCAATATACGTGACCATTGATGGGTCGAGTTATGATAGATATAACAAAAGTTGCTTTGATCCTATGTTGGTATGGTTGATGGACCGGATTGGTTATAGATACATTTAGTAATGACAGTAAAATTGAGCTCATTTGGTTATTTTTGCAACATAATTATAAGGTTACACATATAGCCCTGTTGACTCAATTATTGATTTTGATGATTAACAAAAGCCATGAGTATATTCCTTATGTTTCTGATAAATTTGATTAGTATTTCAGGAATTAAGATTGGTTATTTATCAATATGTTACTTAGAAAATTAGTTTCAAGTTGAATTTAAATGGAATTTATGTAAGTTCAGAACTTGGAGTCGACACCCTAAGTCCTTGGAGCCGATACCAGAGAGTATCAGAATAGTATTGTTTTTGGCATGGTTCAGAGCCGACACCTAAATTTCTGAAGCCGACACATGAAAAGTTAGAGTTGACACCTGCAGAGTGTAGAGCCGACTCCAGACTAGTTACAGAAAGTGATTTTTCGGACACTGGCGGAGCCGACACCTTCAGAAAGTTAGAGCCGACTCCAGATCTCGTTGAGCCGACACTTCAAAATCTTGGAGCCGACACATGAAGACCTGGAGCCAACACCTCCACATCAGAAACGAAATTTCAAGTTTTCCAACGGATATATTTTTCTTACATAATTTCTAACGAATCTATTTTCTTTTGATAAGGTTCATCCAAGGACAACTTCAACGGCTATTTTTCACCTACTCGTGGATTGAAATGTCTATAAAATGGGATTGAACCGTTTGAAATAACAAGAACGGAAAAATAGTGAAACAAAAAGAAAGAAAGAGAAATCAAAAATCCCACTTCAAGAAATTTTTTAAGCCAAAGCCTATCCACTATTGAGAGTTAGAAGAGGAATCCAAAAAGTGCCAAAAGAGCTATTTCAAAGGATTTTCCTAGTTTTGAAGAAGAAGGAGAAAATCCCTAAATCTTCAACCGTTTCTTCACCAAAACTTCTCAAGTATTCTAATTCCATTCAATTCAAAAGAGAAGGAGAAGAGAAGAAAAGAAGAAAAGCTCAAGCCCTACATTGCTTCAGAAATTAGGCTTTTCTATTCCCATTTACTTACATTACTTATATGCTCAATTAAGGAACTGTTATTATTGTAAACTCTTAATTGATTTGTTGTTTGTCTAATTCAATCAGGGATTGAATTAGTTGGAGGTAGTTTACCTCGGGGGACAAGCTAGTTTAGCTTGGGTCAAGGTTTTATGCGGGTGAGCCCGTGAAAACCTGTTGGGTTCATTGTGATCCCGTAAAAACAATAAGTTAGTTGTGAGCTTGTAAAACAACTCGGCTGTAATCAGAGGATTATAGTGTGGACCCAAGTGAATCTTGGGAGTGGACGTAGGTGTGGTTGCACCGAACCACTATAAAATCTTTGTGTTTGCCTTTGTCTCTCTCTCTATCTCTCATATTTCTGTTTGTATTGTGTTCTTTCTTACTTGCACACTTCACTTTAATAATTGTTTAAATTTTAAAAAGTCTTAAATTTTTAAGAACCCAATTCACCCCCCCCCTCTTGGGTTGCCATCTGGGCCAACAATTGGTATCAGAGCAAGTGCTCATTTAGAATTTGATCTCACGATCAAGGGCTAAAGATCCTTATGGCAACACAAGTGGTTCATGTTTTGCTGAAGGTCATTCTACGAATAGACCTCCTTTATTTAATGGAACCAACTATTCATATTGGAAAGCTAGAATGAGAATATTCATTCAAGCTTCTGACTATGAATTGTGGGTAAAATGGACCTAGTACACCCACACACGTAGATGGCACTTGTTCCTAAGCCCGAAAGGGATTGGAATGATAATGATAGGAGAATGGCACAATTAAATGCTAAAGCCATTAACATTTTGTATTGTTCCTTAGATTCTAATGAATTCAACCGAATCTCAACATGTAATTCCGCAAAAGAAATTTGGGATAGGTTGGAAATAACACATGAAGGAACAAACCAAGTAAAAGAATCAAAGATAAATATTTTGGTTCATAAATATGAATTATTTACATGGAACAAAATGAAACCATCACATGCATGTTCACTAGATTCACTGATATTGTGAATGGTTTGAAAAGTCTTGGAAAAGTTATACTAACTCTGAGCTTGTTCGCAAAATTCTTAGGTCACTTCCAAGGACTTGGGAAGCCAAGGTGACAGCCATACAAGAAGCCAAAGATCTGAACATCCTACCATTGGAAGAGCTTCTTGGTTCGCTATGACTCATGAGCTTCAAGTTAAACAACATGTCAATGAGGATGAGTCAAGAAAGAAGAAACCATCGCCCTCAAGGCTGCAAAAAGAAGAGAGCAGCAGTGATGAAGAAGATGATGATGATGATGAGACTGCCTCCTTGCAAGAAATTTAAGAAGTTTATGCAAAGAAGGAGGCCCTTCCACAAAAGAGATTTGTATCAAAATGGAAGGAGAAAAAGAAAAGAAAGGAAAGGACAAGAAAAGAGAAAGAGCCCTTAGTATGTTATGAATGTAAAAAGCCGGGGCATTTTAGATATGACTGTCCTTTATTAAGAAGGCCTACAAGAAAAAGAAAAAGGCCTATGGCAACTTGGACTGACAGTGAAGAGTCTTCTTCCGAAGAAGAACAAAAAAAGTTGCAAATGTTTGCTTCATGGCGACGACAACGAGAGTAAGTACCGAAACCCCAATGAATTTACTTTGATGAAATGTTTGAAGCTTTAATGAATTGATGATTGATTTCAAGTTTGAAAAAAAAACAAATCTTTGAAAACTGAAAACTTAAATTTAATTAAAGAGAAAAATGAATTAAATCTTGATTAAAAATTGAAAAAAAAAATTTTTAAAAGAAAAAGAATCAATTTCTAATGAAAATTAATCTAAAGAAAGATGTTGATAAAGAATATGTTGAGAAATTTACTCTAAGCTCAACTAAACTAAATATTTTAGATAGTCAAAGCAGTTTTTGACAAAGCAGGTTTAGGGTATAACACATTTAGAAAACAAAAATCATTAAAAATATTTTGTAAAAGCTAACCAAAAATAATATTACTTGTTTTAAATGTAATCAAAAAGGACATAAATCTTTGAGTGCAAAACATAAAAAATGAAAAATTAAATAAAGGAAAGAAAATTTGGGTTCCGAAAGGAACAATTTTTATTGCTACTAACCATGAAGGACCCAAGAAAGCTTGGGTACCTAAACATAAAGTTTATTATGTTGCAGGAATGTCTTGTAGCCAAAAGATCAAAGAAAAAGTGGTACCTTGATAGTGGCTGCTCAAGACATATGACGGGTGACAAAGATGAATTCATCACCCTGGAAGAAAAGAAAGGTGGAGTTGTTACGTTTGGCGATAATGGTAAAGGTCAAATTATGGGCCTTGGTAAAGTTCGTATAACTCCATCTACATTTATTGATAATGTACTTTATGTTGATGGTTTGAAGCATAATCTAATTAGTATAAGCCAATTATGTGATAAAAACTTTAATGTTTCATTTAAATCTTCTATATGCACTGTAACTAATTCTATTGATAATAGCATTGTATTTACTGGTTATAGACATGGCAATGTTTACTTGGTTGATCTAGAAAAATTATCTTGAGTGATCATTGCTTAATTGCTGACAATGCTAATATAAATGAAATTAGTTGGTTGTGGCATCGTAGATTAGGTCATGCAAGCACACACCTTATTTCAAATTAATTAAAATGGATTTAGTTAAAGGCTTACCTAAACTAGATTTTGAAAATAACAAAATATGTGATGCATGTCAATTTGGAAAACAAACTAGAAGTTCTTTCAAATCTAAAAATGTTGTTTCAACTTCTAGGCCATTAGAGCTACTTCACATGGACCTTTTTGGACCAACTAGAACCACAAGTCTAGGAGGAAAGAAATATGGTCTAGTGATTGTAGATGATTATTCTAGATATACTTGGGTAATGTTTTTAGCTCACAAAGATGAGACTTTCGATATTCCTGAAATTCTTCAAGAAAGTCACAAATGAGAAAAACACTACCATAGTATCTCTAAGAAGTGATCATGGAACTGAATTTGAAAATCACTTATTTGAAAGTTTCTGCACTGAAAATGGTATTAATCATAATTTTTCAGCCCCTAGGACTCCACAGCAAAATGGTGTAGTTGAAAGAAAAATAGGACTCTAGAAGACATGGCCCGTACCATGCTATGTGAAAGTAACTACCAAAGTACTTTTGGGCGGAAGCTATTAACACAGCATGCTACATCTTAAATCGAGCCCTAATAAGACCAATCTTAAAGAAAACACCTTATGAATTATGGAATGAAAGAAAACCCAATATAAAATACTTTCATGCATTTGGATGTAAATGTTTTATTCATAATAATGGTAAAAACAATTTAGGAAAATTTGATGCTAAATCTGATGAAGGAATATTCTTAGGATATTCAACAACTAGTAAAGCTTATAGAGTATTTAACAAGAAACCTTAGTAGTTGAAGAATCCATTCATATAGTTTTCGATGAGTCTTTAGCATCTAGTTCTGAAAAGCTTGATGATGAGGAAGATACAAACATAATTGAAAAGATCTTGAAAACTTAATATTGAAGTATCTTCAGATCATGAACAAGAAGCTAAAGATGATGATTCACATAAGGAGATGATGTTATTGATCATCATGATGATAGATCTTCCAAGAGACTGGAGATATGCTCATAGTCATCCCAAGGAATTGATTATAGGTGATCCATCTCAAGGAATAAGAACTAGATCATATATGAGAAATATTAGTAATCATCTTGCATTTGTATCACAAATTGAACCTAAAACTATTGAAGAAGCTGAAAAAGATAATAATTGGATGTTAGCAATGCAAGAAGAATTAAATCAATTTACTAGAAATAATGTATGGACTTAGTTGAAAGACCTAAAAATCATTCAGTATAGGATCAAAATGGGTTTTAGAAATAAACTAGATGAAAATGGCATAGTAATTAGAAACAAAGCTAGATTAGTTGCAAAAGGATATAATCAAGAAGAAGGTATTGATTTTGATGAAACCTTTGCACCAGTAGCTAGATTAGAAGCCATTAGACTTTTACTTGCATTTGCATGTCATATGAATTTAACTTATTTCAAATGGATGTTAAAAGCGCATTTTTAAATGGTTTTATAAATGAAGAAGTTTATGTAGAACAACCACCAGGTTTTGAAGATCACGAATTTTCAAATCACGTTTTTAAATTGCACAAAGCTTTATGGTTTGAAACAAGCACCTAGAGCTTGGTATGATAGGTTAAGTAAATTTTAATTGAAAATGATTTTACAAGAGGAAATGTTGATAAAACATTATTTTTGAAAAGAAAAGTAAAGATTTACTTGTAGTACAAATATACGTTGATGACATTATTTTTGGTGCTACTAACGAATCTCTATGTCAAGAATTTGCCAAGTTAATGCAGGGAGAATTCGAGATGAGCATGATGGGAGAACTCAACTTCTTCCTTGGACTCCAAATCAAACAAAGCAAAGAGGGAATCTTCATCAACCAAACAAAATACACAAGAGAAATCTCAAAGAAGTTTGGTATGGAATCAATGAAACCCCTTGGAACACCAATGAGTCCTTCATGCAAGCTGGACAAAGATGAAGAAGGTAAGAAGGTTGATCAAAAGTATTATCGAGGTATTATCGGATCCCTTCTTTATTTAACTGCAAGTAGACCAGATATATGTTTGCTATGTTTATGTGCTAGATTTCAATCAGAACCTAAAGAATCACATTTAATAGCTGTTAAAAGAATACTTAAGATATCTAAATGGAACAAAAATGTAGGTTTATGGTATTCTAGAGACTCAACATTAAACCTAATTGCATATTCAGATTCTGATTATGCTGGATGTAAATTAGATAGAAAAAGCACAAGTGGTGCATGCCAATTCTTAGGAAGTAACTTAATCTCATGGTTTAGCAAAAAGCAAAATTCAGTTGCATTATCAACTACTGAAGCTGAATATGTAGCAGCTGGAAGTTGCTGTGCGCAAATCCTATGGATTAAGCGACAACTTGAAGACTATGGTATCACACTTAATAAGACACCATAAAATGTGATAATACAAGCGCAATCAATTTAACTAAAAATCCAATTCAACATTCAAGAACAAAACACATAGAAATTAGATATCACTTTATAAGAGAACATGTAGCTAATGATGAAATTTGTCTTGATTATGTTAACTGAAGAACAATTAGCTGATATTTTTACAAAACCTTAAGCGAAGAAAGATTTTGCTATCTTAGAGGTGAATTAGGAGTTTGTGATCCTTTAGAATAGTCTAAACCTCCAAGGATCAATTATCTAGATTTCAATCACTTTTCTTAAAAATTTTCTCATGATTCTAAGGAAAACTTATCTTGAAACATGATTCCTTGATTTATTCAAATTTTGATAACCTTTTTGACAAGTTTCGGATCCTTTGAAACTTTCAATTTTTCACTGAAACTATCTTGGAGTCGACATCACAGTTGGTGAGTCAACACCTGTTTGTGTTGCTCTGTCTGTGTTTCTAGGAGCCGACACCTGCTTTGGAGCCGACTCCATTTCGAGCGCTGACTGTGTTAGCGAGTTGGAGTCGACACCTCGCTTTGCGGGAGTCGACACCTGGTGGACCCAATTTGACTATTTTAGGGCAGAGTCGACATATTTCATTTTCTAAATTCTTCAAATCATCTCCAAACTCTTCCCCACTTCACTCAAACCTTCGAATCCTTCAAATCTACCATCCTCTTGCTTCCAATGGCACCAAAGCACCGTGGATCATCCTTTGGAGTGCCCGTTATGACCGAGAGAAGGACTGCGAGGCGTCCGGCTCGTCAACCTTTGCCCAGTTCATCTTCGACCTCCTCTTCTTCAACCCAAAGTGAATCCCTCTACTTCATCCCCTTAAGTTGATTTGTTAGCAGGAAAAATCATTACAACTGGTAGGAAAGTAGATTTTGACTTTTTTGACTCAGAAGGTTTTTCTTTAGGAAGACAATTAAAGAAATGGGTTGGGAACGAATTTGCTCAATGGATATCCCAACTTACCCAAGTCTAGTAAAGGAGTTTTATAACAATTTGTCTAGAGGAGATGGTGGGCTTGTTAGCTCAGTCAGAGGCACCAGAATCCATTTGACAGTGAAAATCTTGGGGAGCTTATTGGAAATTCCTGCTATTGGTTTGATAGCGAGCTCACATAGTGAGAGAGGTGTAGCACTTTCTAGACTACTTGGCAGAGAGATGACTGATTTGAGGAAGTAAGTGCTAATCAGCTACCCCTAGAGCTTAGATTGCTTCACAACATTTGTAGCCGGATCTTGTTTCCTAAGACTGGATGATTTGAGTGTCTCGGAGCGAGACATTGTAGTTATGGATAGTGTGATTATGGACTGCCTCTTAACCTACCAGGATGATAATTGGATACATGGCAGAGGCAGGCAGCAGGAAGAGAGCTACACTTCCTTATGGCATGGTTTTGACGAAAGTATTTCAAAGCCAAGGAGTTAGCATTCTGAAAAATGAGCCCTTAAAGAGACTTCGGTACACTGACTACTACAATTTGCTACTTTGCACCGGATGGGTTTTAAGAAAGTGAATGGTATTTGGTTAAGGAAAGGTCAGGATGAGTTGAGAGCACTGTAGCTGACTCTGTGGTCCATGGACCTTCTAAGCTAGGACCCTCAGATAGGCATCACTCTCCTGCACCGAGTTGTTCAGTACCCCCGGAGGCACCCCGGCGACTCCAGCACCTGCACCTACAGTTGTACCTGATTCTGCACCCTCTTCTTACGGTCTTCTAGTTTTTTTGATATTCAGTTAGAGCAGCTTAAAAACCTATTGGCTAGTCATGAAGAAAGGATAAAAACTGAGTTTGATGCAAAATTTTTGAATATTCCTCTACTCTATAGAAGACAAGGTTACCAGATTTGGTTCATCTTTTGAAACTTCTTCAGATGCTTTGAAGTCGGACTTAAAGCTTATTTTTGAAAAGATCAAGGATATAGAGGAGACTCAGATATTTATTCAAAGTGCAATGCAGAGCTATAAGAGAAAATTGTTACTGCATCTGCTTTCATTGATGACAGACTAAAAGATTTCATGAAGATTCAAAAGGAGGGAATGGGACAGATTTTAGAAGAATTAAAACTTCTTAGATTTAGTTATTAGAATTTTAGTTTGCTTTTGATGTAATTAGAAGTTGATGTTTAGTTTAATATGTTTAATGTTTTGATGTAATTGAAGTAACATTTTGTTGTAGTTCAATGATGTATGAAAGCAATTTTGATGTAATGTTTTGATACTTTAATGAATATCATATTTACTATCTTTGAACCTTGATATTGAGTCACTTGGATTGAATTTTGATTCACTTAATGTTTAATGCATTGATTTTAATCTATATTATTTGCAACTTCTTAACCTTTTTGTTGATTACAAAAAAGGGAGAGAAGTAAATAATATTTGTATATGCATAAAAGTTATAAAATTGAATGTACAAGGGGAGAGAAGATAATTATATATACATTGAATGAATTTCATTAATTAATTGGTATCAAGCATTGAATGAACTTAATTGCATGAATTTTAATGATAAGAAGAAAGATGTTAATTTGAGTATCATAGGGGGAGCTACCTCATTCAAGGGGAGCTTAACTATGAGAACTTTTCTCTATTTTGAAACTTTCATTGATTAATCATGCATATACTCAATATTTTTGTCATCATCAAAAAGGGGGAGATTGTTGACCCAATTATTGATTTTGATGATTAACAAAAGCCATGAGTATATTCCTTATGTTTCTGATAAATTTGATAAGTGTTTAAGGAATTAAGATTGGTTATTTATCAATATGTTACTTAGAAAATCAGTTTCAAGTTAAATTTAAATGGAATTTATGTAAGTTCAGAACTTGGAGCCGACACCCTAAGTCCTCGGAGCTGACACCAAGAGTATTAAAACAGTGTTGTTTTTGGCACGGTTCGGAGCTGACACCTAAATTTCTGGAGCCGACACATGAAAAGTTAGAGTCGACACCTGTAGAGTATGGAGCCGACTCCAGACCAGTTACAGAGAGTAATTTTTCGAACACTAGCGGAGCCGACACCTTCAGAAAGTTAGAGCTGATTCCAGATCTCGCTGAGCTGACACTTCAAAATCTTGGAGCCGACACCTTGACGGACCGTTTATTACTATTTTTGAAGATCTGATTTGGAGCCGACACATGAAGGCCTGGAGCCGACACCTCCACGTTAGAAACGGAATTTCAAGTTTTCCAACGAATATATTTTTCTTACCTAATCTCTAACGGATCTATTTTCTTTTGGTAAGGTTCATCCAAGGACAACTCCAACGGCTATTTTTCATCTACTCATGGATTGAAATGCCTATAAAATGGGATTGAACCGTTTGAAATAACAAGAATGGAAAAACAATGAAACAAAAAGAAAGAAAGAGAAATCAAAAATCCCACTTCAAGAAATTTTCTGAGCCAAAGCCTATCCACTATTGAGAGTTAGAAGAGGAATCCAAAAAGCGCCAAAAGAGCTATTTCAAAGGATTTCCCTAGTTTTGAAGAAGGGAGAAAAGCCCTAAATCTTCAACCGTTTCTTCACCAAAACTTCTTCAAGTGTTCTAATTCCATTCAATTCAGAAGAGAAGGAGAAGAGAAGAAAAGCTTAAGCCCTACATTGCTTCAGAAATCAGGCTTTTCTATTCCCATTTACTTACATTGCTTATTTGCTCAATTAAGGAGCTGTTATTGTTGTAAACTCTTAATTGATTTATTATTTATCTAATTCAATCAGGGGATTGAATTAGTTAAGGTAGTTTACCTCGGGGGACAAGCTAGTTTAGCTTGGGTCAAGGTTTTATACGGGTGAGCCTGTGAAAATCTGTTGGGTTCGTTGTGATCCCATGTAAAACAATAAGTTGAAGTTGTGAGCTTGTAAAACAACTCGACTGTAATCAGAGGATTATAGTGTTGGCCCAAGAGTTGTTTGGGAGTGGACGTAGGTGTGGGATACACCAAACCACTATAAATCTTTGTGTGTTTGTCGTACCTTTGTCTCTATCTCTCAATCTCTCTCATTTATATTATGTTCTTTACTTACTGCATCACCTTCACTTGTACACCTAATTGACTTTAAGTTTTAAAGTGTTTAAATTTTTTAAAGAACCCAATTCACCCCCTCCTCTTGGGTTACCATCTGGGCCAATAAGCCCAGTGGGAGATTGTTGGATTTTTATCCAACATTGGGCTTATATGTGAAATAATTATGTGTTGCAGACTGTCAAATAAGATTAAGCCCAATTAAAAGTGATCAGCTAAGATTTCAGTGATTTGGGCTTTAATGTATCTGATTAGGTGTGGCCCTTTAATGTGTAGAGACCTAAGGGTTATTTCTTTTTTTTTGATAGGCTAAAATAGAAATACCAAAAGATAATGATGAAATTATCTATATATAGCGGTTATGGTCCCTGAATCGCACCTACGATCTTCTTCTCTGAATCTTATCATCAGAAAGAATAGTCTAAAGAAAATTTAAAAGGACTCTCTGGGAGTACGTGTTGATCTGGAACATCAACCACCGCAGGACTCTGAAAAGCAATCAAGCAATATGAATTCAGATATGCTTTTATTTATGTTTATTAATTCTTAATGATTAACATGAATAATTTTTAAGCTTTATGATGACAGCCTTCACCAAATATTTGAATTTTATTCCAACATTAAAATCAAATACTCATTGGTCTATTGATATCTTTTACTAACTCCTGTTCCTCTAGTTGGTCATTATATTATTAATTAAACTTAGTTGCATCAAATTGCATCAATTTGACGGTAGCGGCTGCAACAGCTGGTTGGGAACCGCGTCATGGAAGATTCTTCAGGTGACGAGAGACAGCAGGTCCCATGCATTCGTGTCTCGTGATGTAAGCCCGTGGAAAATGCATCCTTCAGTGGTCCCGAAGATGACTAAAGCTAGGATGCTTTTCCATTAAATAAAATAAAATCGTTATCTTGCGACGTGGATTTTAATTTATGGACGTCAAGCATCCATGGTCCAATTTGTTTGGCAAAGGGACATGAGAAACACGCTTAAGATTTGACCTATCTCACCCTAACTTAGTCGACAACCCAATTCCAATTGGATAAGAGATTTGGGATAAGCCAAAATTTTCATCCGAAAGATTAGATACAACTTGTGACACAGTATATAATTTACCCATGTCATCCTGAGTTAGGGGTATCAATTTATCAATTCATTTACAGTCGACTACTAGTAAAAGAAATGAATCAACTAGAACACCTTAAGCTTGCCTCATTAACTCGTCCAAGCTTGCTGGTATAAAAATATTGGGAGGCTACGGAACCCAAATATTGTTGTTTTCACAGCAATAAGTGAAAAGTTTAAGAAAAATGAAATCAAATACTATTCTGTTTTCCAATAAAACAAAAGAAATAATCAAATTGTTTTGGGTGGATCACAAGCCCCATGTTGCATGAGCTTGAGCACTTCTGCTCATAATTAAGCTGAGCTGTGCGTGCTGTGGCTTTAACTTATTCTACAACCCCTAAAATATGAATAATTAAATATTTAGAATTCTACTTTTTTAAAAAAAAAATTAAAGAGATCGTGCTAATGTTCATCTATGAGATCATTATTTATATCACTAGGTTGATGTGGATATTACTGATGGAGTAAACGGCACCTAGGACTCAACTATTGATCCTCCTTTATCGTATCAATTAAAGGAATAGAATATACGTAGCTAATTCTAACTAATTTAATATTAAAGTTTTGCTGTTATTATTGATCCGCATTGTATCAACTTTCTTACCGTCAAATTGTAATCTAGCAAGTAATAATTTATATCAGTACGCTTAAGTGAAATCACTAATCAGATGGAGGATGTAAAAATATTCTTGATGAATTAGAACTAGTGCTCGTGGACTTTTGTACATGGCATGGCCCGCAGCCAAGATACATGGTCCGCACCAAGTATACCATGTTAAGCCTCATTGTTGACCGTCATTCCGTCGAATATCAGATTGGCTCAACGATGGCCAGAATCGGCAGCAAAATTGAACACACTAATGAACATAGCTCAAACTTAATATAAAACAACTGAGTTTAAATTAAACTTAAACAGGTTCGTACCATAAACCATCGATTATGACATGTAATAACCATATCATATCACGAATTGACTTAGCAATCCATCGGGTCATCGATTGATGTGCCAATACGAAAATGATCCGTTTAATACTAATTTAATTGATGATATATTAAATAAAATATATTAAATAGATTGGATCATGCCTATTTATGTTAAGTAAGTTAGTTTATCATATCAAATAAAAATATTATGTTAATTTAATATAATTTATTTATATTTAAATTTTTGATATGATTAATTAATTATATTATATTATATTGATCTATATTTTAACTTTGATATGGTATGAATAAGATATGAAAATATGAATTACCACCCCTATTAGATGATGATATTAATGGTCATTCGTTAAATTTGGATTGACTCAACGTTTGGTGATGGCGGCAGCGATGGACGGTAATGTTTCTTTTTCTTATTTAGAGTAAGATATACAAGTTTATTGGCTTGACAATAAGTAGACAATAAATCTTTAATTATAAATTCTTAGCATAGAGATGTCCTATTTTTTCATAAAAACGAGAGACCTCGCATCTCATTCTATTTTAGGACCTCATTAGATGTCTTAATATTTTTATAAAATATTTTTAAAAATTATTTACAAAATTTTAATTTTATATTTAATTTTTAAAATTATTTTTATTTTAAAATTATATTTTTTATTGTAAATTAATTTTTAAATTAATATTATATATATTGTGATTCAAATAGAATAGAATGGAAAGGTTGTGTTGATGCCTAGTCACTTTGAGCTGGCGTTCTTTAGCATCAATTGA
This sequence comes from Calamus simplicifolius, assembly GCA_900491605.1. NCBI lineage: Eukaryota > Viridiplantae > Streptophyta > Magnoliopsida > Arecales > Arecaceae > Calamus > Calamus simplicifolius. The sequence continues at coordinate 299,988 of UESW01003940.1, read as the reverse complement.
TACTTCAAGTGGGGACCAGGATCACTCCGTCTTCAGAATCCTGCAAGAAGTAGGATTTCAGTTATAGGACCCTCCGACGCCCAAATTAGCAACCAGGAATGCAATGGTCCTTCTTCAGAAGAGAAGATGTATGTGGAAGAAGTGGGTTGTTCCAGACTTAGGCCAAAATCCCTTTTTTGTTTGCTCTTACCTCTTTTTTATCGGCCTCTTCCTTTGCTGAGGCCTGAATATCATAACGCGTCAGTACTCTTACAGATAGAATGTCAGAGCTGGTCGGATCGAATCCGCATCCATCATTTCGACATCATCAATGTTCTTTCAGGAACAATCGTTGATGACTTTTTGGGCCTTAGTGGCCTTTCTGACTCGAAGTGATTTATATTTATGGCAGGTAATGCCTTTTGTTGCTTATTTAGCCAAAGTCATTAAATCCTGCTAATGACTTTTTGGGCTTTAGTGGCTTTTCTAACTCAAAGTGATTGATACTTTATGACAAGTTATCGCCTTTTGATGCTTATTTAGCCAGAGTCATTAAATCCTGCTAATGACTTTTTGGGCTTTAATGGCTTTTCTTACTCGAAGTGATTGATACTTTATGGTAGATAATCGCCTTTTGATACTTATTTAGCCAGAGTCATTAACTTTTTGGGCTTTAGTGGCTTTTCTGACTTGAAGTGATTGATACTTTATGGTAGGTAATCACCTTATCTTGTCTTATCTTGTCAAATTGATGTATCTTATCTTGTCAAATCTGTGAGGTCTTGGAAGGAGATCCGCGCCTAGGACCAGCTCTGGGGCTGCCTAGGACTGGCCCTAGGGCCGTCTAGGAGCCGAGCACCGTCGAGGCCACCTAGGACTGACTCTGGAGCCGTCTAGGGGCCGAGCACCGTCGAGGCCGCCTAGGACTGGCCCTGGGGCCGCCTAGGGGTCGAGCACCATCGAGCTGCCTAGTACTGGCCTTGGGGCCGTCTAGGGGCTGAGCACCATCGAGGTCGTCTAGGACTGGCCCTGGGGCCGTCTAGGGGCTTATTACGTTGAGGCTGTTTAGGACTGGACCTGGAGCCGTCTAAGGGCCTATTACTGTCGAGGCCGCCTAGGACTGGCCCTGAGGCCGCCTAGGACTGGCCCTGAGAACATCTAGGAGCCGAGCACCATCGAGGCCACCTAAGACTGGCCCTGGACCGTCTAGGGGCCTACTACCGTCGAGGCCACCTAGGACTGGCTCTAAGGCCGTCTAGGGGCCGAGCACCATCGAGGCCACCTAGGACTGGCCATAGGGCCGTCTAGGGGCCTATTACCGTCGAGGCCGCCTAGGACTGGCCCTGGGGCCGTCTAGGGGCCAGCACCATCGAGGCTGCCTAGGACTGGCCTGGGGCCGTCTAGGGGCCTATTACCATCGAGGCCGCCTAGACTGGCTCTGGGGCCGTCTAAGGGCCGAGCACCATCGAGGCCGCCTAGGACTGGCCCTACTACCGTCGAGGCGTTAGGACTGGCCCTGAGGCCATCTAGGGGTCGAGCACCGTCGAGGCCGCCTAGGACTGGCCCTGGGGCCGTCTAGGAGCGGAGCACCATCGAGGCCGCCTAGGACTGGCCCTGGGGCCATCCAGGGGCCTATTACCGTCGAGGCTGTCTAGGGGCCTATTATCGTCGAGGCTGCCTAGGATTGGGCCTGGGGCCGTCTAGGGCCGAGCATCATCGAGGCCGCCTAGGACTGGCCCTGGGCCGTTTAGGGGCCTTTACCGTCAAAGCTATCTAGGACTGGCCTTGGGCCGTCTAGGGGCCTATTACCGTTAAGGCCACCTAGGACTAGCCTTGAAACCATCTATCATTTGTTACGTGGCTTTTACTGGCCACATTATATAGACCATACACTAATTTATCATGTGACTTTCATTGGCCACATCAGGTTGAGATTAATTTTTTTTATTTTATTTTGAAACGAAATGGAACGGACGAGACAAACTTTATGCCGCCAAGACTTGGAATCAAATGAATGGCCAATCGATGGAATTCTGCTTCGTTACAGAACAGCAGTCAATCCAGCCGGTGTGCTCCTTGGGACCCAAGAGTCCAAGGTCGTCAAAAGAGAATAAAAAAAGACCAATACTCCAAAGACCTAAGAAAAAGATTTTAAAAAAACCTAAGTGGACGACCGGAGGGTGGGAAGATTGACGTTTCCTTCAAGGTTTAAACTTTAAAGTTTGGCGTTTGGTGGTCATCTTCTTTCCTATTTTTATTTAACGATATAGGTAATATTTATCTATTTTATTCCTAAGGTCTTTTTTTTTTCCTACACAATTGAATTGGTTTTAATACTATTCGTAATAACTTAAGCCTAACTATTAATTCAATTAATTTATTAATAAATTAAAATTTTATAATTTTAAAAATTTAAGTAAAAATTAAATAATAATAAATGAATTTAAGTTATAAGCATTTGAATATTTTTTCGTTGACCACTTTTGCATATTACAAATGAGAAATACTTAGGAAAGATCAAAACCCTAACCTTCTCATTCATGAATTGTAATAATTCAATAAAAATGAGAACATCAAAATTATCTTTGAAAAAGCTCCCTAGCTATGATTGCTAAAAAAATCGGTAGGTTGGTTTGCCTCTTTGAAGATATGTTTGACAATAGATGTATCTTTAAAAAAAATAGCATCTCTTGGTTACCCAAATTAAATTATCATGGTGATATTACTTATTAGATCGCCACTACTCCTTATCTTTGGTGATCCTTATCTCAAAGTAACACGATAAGATTATTTTATTTGATATGTTATCTCAGTGTCTAAAATTTTTGAATATAATTTATTTGATATACCTTGTAAATTTAAAATTACTAATCATGTAATACCAAAATTATTTTAAATATTTTTAAAAACTATTATAATATTTATCAATATTTCATATTATTTACTATTTAAATAATTAAATTAATTATTTAAATTATTTATAATATAATAATATAATAATATAATTTGCAATTTAAGATTATACTATATTAATATGAAAATGATACTCGGTGTTTTTTTAAAGGTAAAAATATTTTGGTTCATAAATTTTAGTTTAAGATTATTATTTATGAAATTTGAATATTTTCTTTTAAGAGGCATATTAGGTCGTTCAGTAATTTTAGAGTTGGATGATTTAGATTCGCTAGTGCTTAGGGTTATCGGAGTGGGTAGGTGGTGGGATCGCCTCCTCTAGAGTTATTGGTGGCCTCTCAATGCTCTCATCTTATTGCCAATGCTTTTAGACCTTTACTTGATGGTGGGCACCATTGGCAACAGAGAGAAGGCTTGCCCTCGTCTCTCCCATCGCTCTCACGAGTCTTTGATGGCGCCACGGCACAACGACTTTCTCTGGTTGACCACCATGGCAAGCGGGCAGCATTCTTTTTGTGCTTTCCTCGAGGCTAGAGCCGAACCGGAGGAAACTCGGGTAGAATACTAGAATCCAATAGTAGACATGGAATGTTGGAAGATCTACCGACCTTCCATTCGGGCTGGATCGAATCCAGCGCCCCGACCCGAAGGTGATTGCGAGCCACTGGATGCTCATCCCGACGGTCACGTTTCACAGGACTCCCCAACTCTTCGGTTTGGTGGAGCGCAGCGACGATTCGATATATAGATGGCCTCGCCACCAGCTGCGAGCCTCGTCGCCGGCTCCCGCGCCTTCGGTCTCTCGCTCCTCTCAGCCTCGGCCCTTCTCTCCCCCCCTCCTCTTCTAATCCCATGGATTTGGAGCTCCAGAGCGGCGCGGCTCTCGAGGTCTCTGTCGACGGCCGCCACAATGGATTCAGCCAGGGGGAGGAGGGTGATGTGAGTGCGCTGGCTTTAAATATATGTTGTGAGACTTGGAATTTCGTGGTTATTCCTTCTTTTTTGATTCTTTGTTTTGAAGATTGGTTAACGGAGGAAGGAGATGTTCTGTGTGTTCTCGATTCTGTTGCACTTTCAGTTGGGATATTTCCATTTGTTCTAATTTCTGACGTCCAGTTTATATATATTTGCTAGGATCCGTATTGATATTATGCACATATAGTGTGGAGTCGATTCGGCATGGTGACACTTCGATAGATATCCCTGTGCTAATATCGATTCTTTGCCGGTGTAAAGTATAGCACGTATTCATGCTGTGAATATCGAATTATTTACTGTTTACTCTGACTTGCAGATATGAGTGCGGCTGTAATCTTTTTCCGGAACAAAATATTGATTGAGATTGGATCTAGTTTTGTGTGTTTTTCTCATGAACTTTGCTGTACTTGTTAGTATATTTGTTAATTGCGATGCTTCGTAGTCTTATATATATATATATCAGTAGTATAACACGTATTCATCCTGTGTCTGGGCAGCAGGATGGCACATGGAGGGACATAGGTCTCGCTTTCAGGACGCTTGGAGTTGTCTTCGGTGGCTTGGTTACGTCTCCTCTCTATGTCTACCCGTCGATGAACTTGGAGTCTCCAACGGAAGAGGACTACTTGGGGATTTACAGCATCATATTTTGGACTCTTACTCTCATTGGGGTGGTTAAGTATGTTTGCATTGCTCTAAATGCTGATGACCATGGTGAAGGTGTGTGCATTGTTTTCTTTCTCTTTGCTGAAATGGGAAGCTACTTCCTTGATTTTGCTTCCCTTGTGTTTTTCTATAACATGGTTGCAAGAAAGGATAGCTTGGACTCCCTGTTCTCTTTGGAAAATATGTTGACCTTTTCCACGGTTTGGAATGCTAAAAAATTAGCCTGCTAAGACCCTGTTTTTTATTCATCCCGTATGACTACATGGGATGGGTAGAAGGAAACAGCAGGGCAGAAAGGGAAAGAGAGCGTGCGGAGGTCTTTTGCTTTCCTTCCAGCCGGGATCGCACTCGCTCTCCCTCTCTCACACATAGGTCTTATGCTTTGTTTGCTATATAGAATGGAGGTCTTATCAAGTGATTAAACCTTTGTATCAGTTTGAATTATTGGCAGCAATTTGTATGTGCAAAGTATGCAACACAGCATGACCTGTGAGTAAGGAAAAAGATGGTTCTTAGAAAGCATGGTATGTTAAATTTCTTGAAAGAGAATCTAGGAGTGGTCTCATTTTGCCCTAAAGACGATAGATGGTTTCTTCTTATGTTTTATATTAAGAGATAAGAGGCATTTTGCATCTCTATATCGTATGCAACGTTACTCTCTATAAAAGGAAGCTGAACATTGAAGCTTGGAGAGCAACTATATATGAGGTAAATTTGGTTTTCAGGAATGAGAGTGAAATAGAATGTTTAGATCTGAAGACTGAAATAGAGTTAATCACATAACAGAGGATGGAAGTGTGGAATATTTTATTGAACTGTGCAGATAAGGCAAAAAGAAAGAAACTGATGTCTTGAGTTATCCAGGGAACTATTATAAATATTGGCACCACAAACTCCACCTCCTATATATTAGTCAACTTATCTTAATTGATGTGGTTATAATTAATGCCTGACTGATAAAACGAGATAGTGCTATGTTTGTCGATTTCATACATGCCAATTTACACAGCAATTTTCAGATTGTTTTGAATTGATCACACCTTGAAGAGGATATTTGAATGACAAGTTTTGGGTCATCATATAATCTCTCTATATTTCCTGCTGGTTTTGCCTGGGCTCCTGATGCCAAGATCTGATCTTAGCCTTATCTGACAATCGGTTGTAAGATCTGTTCGTTGACACCCTTGTGATGTTACTTTTCCTAAATTTATGATGCATTCTCTTTATAATATATAATTCCTGTAGTTGGTAATTGAAACAAACTTTAAGAAAATACCAACACAGGCAAGGAGCCTGTCAGTTACCAAGTTAAATGAGAATTATCTTGAAACAATGGTTTCTGAGAAGGCTCAGACCTGTTAACTTCTCAGCAATGATAAAGACTCCAAAACTCTTGTTACACTAGAGATTAAACACTGTTTGGTTGTAGGTGTGGCAATTCTTTACTTTGAGTACTAAATTGATCTCAAGGACTTGTTGGACCCATGATGCTGTAATAAAAATGCTAAAGCAGCGCAATAATGTATAGGAGCAAACAATATAAATAAAAGAACAAATGGGCCTACCTATCATTGTGCAGGCAATCAACTAACTGAGCCCACTCTTGTTTGTGACTATGTGCCTCATCCATGCTGGAAGGACAACCTATGGGTGCTCAAGAGTCCAAGATTTTGCTTAGTGGTAAAGGAAGGAAACCAAGTACAAAAACCGTCTTTCTTCTCTTGTCTGCATTGCAGCAAAAGGAGCAGTTTCGAAGTTCAAGCCTCACTTCTAACCATGATCTGATGTTCAGCCAAACATAAAACAACAATAGAATAGACAAGATAATATCTAGTAAAGAAATCTGGAAAATACCAGAAAATCAGAAATGTCAAATTAGTCCTCCAACACCACAAACATTCAAATCTTGGAACTCAAATTAGTAAACATAGAAACCAACTTCCTTGAAATTCGAGTAAATGGTAGAATTAAATTTTCTGGGAAACTTATACTGTGTATTCAATTTAGGTGTTTTCTAGACCTGAACTTGAAGGTAGTTATGATTTTGTTCACTTGAAAAGGTCCTGGTGGACTAGACATTGAATGGGGTCTTGGAACCAAACTTCTAGGAGTCACATTGTTGGGCCTTGTGTGGTGCTATCAAAGCCCAGATGGGCTAACTTGTATTGGGCTGGGTTTTAGTCCAAGGGTTGAGATTAAATCAAGTCACGGTGTACACGGGCTTGGGGATTAGTTTAATCTCATAGGGTTAGTCCATGGAAGTTTTTGTTGAGTCTGGGCCTGGCCCACTTCGTGGATGTATTTAAACTCTAGTCTCTAGGGTTTGAAGGAAGAGAGAACAAATTCTTTTCTCAAGACAATTTTTTCTCTCTCTATCTTCTCCTCCCCCTCTTCCTCTTCGAGGTGTGTGGACGAAACCGTCTCCATGGTCGTGCAAGAGGAGGACGCCCTGTGTGGATGAAACTGTCTCCACGGTCGTGCGTCGTGCAAGAGGAGGACGCCCACGGTGAAGACATAAAGGAATTAATTGAGAATTAATTCCGAAGGCGAAGAGGCGTGGAGGAATTAATTCCAGCAAAGAAGAAAATCAAGAATAGGAAAAGATTTATTTATTAAACAAATCTTTAGGAATAAAGGGGCTATGGAGTTTTGAACCCAAGATCAAGAAGTTCAAGAGCCAAGGCTTTACCGCTACACCAATCTTGAATCTTGGATCAAGAGACTAATTGTTGACAATGGGTGAAAGCCCAGGTTTCTTCTCCAGCAAGATTGTTCCCACTGCTGTTTATCAGGGACTAAACCCCAACACACATTCAGTGCATAATTATTTATGGGCCTTTAACTAGCTTAGATATAGTAATGATCTAGTATTAGTACTCGTTTACATGAGATTTGATGAAGACCATCTTAGCTTTCATAGTCATGGTCTAACTATGGTTCTCATATCGGTGGAATCTGTAAGGGTGTGTATGCCCAATCCATGCCAGACACTTCTTTTGGCTCATTAAGAGCTAGCATAGAGAGTAGCCAATCTTCAAGTTTAGCGCTCTCAATAAAACAATTGGTTGCTTGTTTCTTCTTGTTTAACCTTTGCATGGTCTTTTTAATCACAAAGGTTAGGTTACCATCTTGTGCATCTCTCTTTTGTGCTTTCATCCCATCCTGGTTGATGATTCAGGTCTACTCTCCTAGATAGACCTCTAGTCAGTTAATCTTCTATATATTTCTCAAATCTCACAAAGTCAAGTGACCTGACATGTCTTCTATCAGGACCTCTTAAATATTGTATCTTGTAAGAATATTCTTATAAAAGAGTTCAATATCTCGATGCTTACACAACCATTTGAATAAGGTCAGTCTTGATGGATAACTAAGAGCTTGAAATCAATGATCCAAGGTGTTGGATATAAGCTACCATATCTAAACTGCTTACCATAAAAAAATCATATCATTTGGAGGTCTTTAGCTTATGCATCTAGTAATAAAAAATATGCATGTTATTTAAATTATCCATTTCCTACCACTGGGGTATAGGTGATCTGTGATCTAGGAATTTCCAAAACACATGATTTTTTGACAATAAGTAGTTAGTAGATAAAATTCAATGACTCATATCATTGGCACATAGCTTCAGATCATTTGGTCAATTCTGACCTTATGTGGCCCTATGATTTGGGAGCCTACATACTAGATGGATTTTGCTCCTCATGAGAAGAGTCAGTATCTACTCCTCTAGGTCATTCAAATCAAAGATCCACGCCATTTATCATAATCCAGGCCACTAAAAATACCTAGAAATCAAAAGTCACGAATCAAAAGTCACATTGGTTCTATTTATGTATCATGTGATCATCGAAATGTACTGTTTCTATTATACAAGTACATTATGATACGATAAAGTATTCAAATTGAGAATTCACATTATTGATTATGATCTACACATGTTAAAATATATATAGATTGACGATATGACATAAAGAAGTAGGTCATGTCTTGGAAGCACTAACCCAAGCCTACACTGTGTCACCTAGACAAAGTTCCTTCAAATTGAGAAATTTGTGTTTCATGTCATGATATGGTGATGTAGCTTGGCACTTGGGATGAATGAGATCTTAATTGTCTTTCATTGCAGCAGAGTGGACTCTAACAACTTAAATTCTCTGCTTATTGTTGATTACCTCTGGTTGATGTAAATGGGATGTTTTTTTCTGAATGCATGGGATTTAATGCATAGTAAGTTCTTGTGCTTGTCATGGAATGTTGTGCTGTGTCATGCCTAATGCCCTGTTTGGTTCAGTAATCGTACAGAACAAACAATAATAGGCCCCTCCCATCCTTGCTATTTCATGCCTAACAACCACTTTTGCAGTTTTGCTTCAGAAGATTGGTGGAGGGCTGAAGGGTTTTTTTTTTTTTTTTTGAAATACTTTTTAACACCTTTTTCCACTAGACCTGAACAAAGCTATATTCTTAATATGGTAGGATACTTTTATCCCAGCTTATGCCTCTGTTTTTTCCCAAAGTATTCCACTAATGTTACCTGACCTGGATCTTAACTATTTCCAGCTAGAGAGGGCTTAGATGTACAAAAGTGTCAGCGCCCTGAATTCTAAAAATCGATGTGTATAAGATCAAGTAAGAAAATAGACATATTTGGTATCAGGGTTTGTTATTAGCAAGCTGATCTCATAAAATAGCAACATAATTTGATTGTAGTCTAAAATAACTTATATCTGCAGGTAAATATACTTTTAAAACTGCTGAATAGATGCATAAGATATTTCTGACAGTTTTGCCTTCTTATTCGGTTGGATGGACCCATTTATGCTACTTTTCAGGTCTTGTGATTTTGTCTCGTTGCCGAGCACTTGGACTTCTATTTTCATTAGATGGTGGATTATATTCTTCTATCCATGCCATCTAATATAGACTTGTTCTATTAAAAAACCATGTGGCCCTTGACTACCACTAACTGTGCAAATATTTGATGATTTGAAGGGACTAGTGTCATCTGTTCATACTTTGATTTAAACTGTTGTTATAAGAAGAGCACCATAAGTGTACAATACAATTCCTTTTTTAGGAATAAGAAAAAAACTGATTTATTAATCCTGTAACTTGAGATTCTCTACTTGCTATTCATTTTCCTCACCGTTACTGAGTTGCTTGAAATGATAAATTGCAGGAGGCACTTTTGCTCTATATTCTTTACTCTGTAGGCACACCAATATAGGCTTCCTTCCATCAAAAAGAGCAAATTCAATGGCAGATCTTTCACATTCTAACGAGTCAAGGGGCAATGAAAAGCCAAGTAGGCTGGGAAAGTTTCTTGAGCAAAGCATCACTGCACGAAGGATGGTGCTGTTCGTTGCAATGCTAGGGATATGTATGCTCATTGGAGATGGCATACTTACACCTGCTATTTCAGGTATTTGGTGCAACCTCTTTTTATACCGTATATGCTTATGTTGGCAATGCCAAATGCTTAGACTTTACTTTCTAATTATTGGTCATTGTACCAGTGTTATCAGCAATGGATGGACTAAGAGGACCTTTCCCTTCTGTTCACAACTGTAAGTTCACTCTTTTGTCAACACAGATTCCTTCTCGTTTTGTTTTTCTCTAATTTCTAATTGTTGCAGCTGCTGTGGAAGCCTTGTCTGCTGTAGTCTTGATTGTTTTATTCTTGTTGCAAAAGTTTGGCACTTCTCGTGTTAGCTTCCTCTTTTCCCCTATCATGGGTGCTTGGACTTTCACCACTCCAATCATAGGCATATACAGCTTCTTGCGATATTATCCTGGCATATTTAAGACCATATCACCACATTATATTGTCTCTTTCTTTCTGAGGAAAGGTAAGACAGGTTGGCAACTGCTTGGAGGCACTGTTCTATGCATTACAGGTGCTTTTCTCTGCAATATATTCTCCTCCACATATCAAGTGCGTGAAATATCTGGACATATTTCACTCTTCTTTCTGCTTTTGTTTTAGGTGCGGAAGCTATGTTTGCCGATCTTGGTCATTTCAACAAAAGGTCTATTCAGGTATCTAACTGAGCATAAAATAGAATATCATCTCGCATAATTTGTAGATTGATATACAATCACCTTTTGCATGCAGATAGCCTTCCTTTTTAGCATATACCCATCGTTGGTCCTTACATATGCTGGACAAACAGCATATCTTATCAAACATCCTGATGATCACAGCGATGGGTTTTACAAGTTCGTGCCAGGTCCGGTCTATTGGCCCATGTTTATAATTGCAACACTAGCAGCTATTGTTGCAAGCCAATCCTTAATATCTGCAACATTTTCTGTCATTAAGCAGTCAGTTGTCCTTGATTATTTTCCACGTGTCAAGGTGGTTCACACATCACAACACAAAGAAGGCGAAGTTTACTCTCCAGAAACCAATTACATTCTCATGTTTCTCTGCGTTGCTGTTATACTTGGTTTTGGTGATGGAAACAGCATTGGAAATGCATTCGGTATGCCAAACTAATATTTTGTTCTGCTTTCAATTTACTTTTAAATTTTTGCATTGTCTTATTGTTATAGTTAAGTGTTTTGCTTTCTTGCCCTGTTTTTACTGGGGAGGGGAGCTGGTGAAAATGACACTTGAGAATGCCACCTTCTGGTGTGGACCTGGATCTCCCCGGCATGTGCGCTGAGGATAGGTTTCCCAACCAAATGGCCTATGTTGTGTTGGCAATTTTTCTATCAATGCTTATATCCCATATGAATCCATTCTATGTTTGCTGCAGGTGTTGTGGTTATACTTGTCATGCTCATAACTACAATTCTGTTGACTCTGGTAATGATCATTATTTGGAGAACACCATTGATTCTTGCTGGCTTGTACTTTGTACCCTTCTTCATTCTAGAAGGGGCATATGTTAGTGCAGTTTTCACCAAGTTTGTGGAAGGAGGATGGCTTCCTTTTGCCATTTCCATGATCCTTGCATTTGTAATGTTCGGGTGGTATTATGGGAGGCAAAGAAAACTGGAGTATGAAATGAAGAACAAAATATCTCTGGAATGCCTCAGTGAGCTCTTGGAAAGGTCAGATATCCAAAGAGTTCCAGGTTTATGCCTCTTTTACAGCAACATACAGAATGGATTTACTCCAATACTTGGACACTACATACAGAACATGCGATCTCTCCATAAAGTTACAATCTTGACCACTCTGAGGTACCTGTTAGTGGCCAAGGTTGCTTCAAATGAGAGAATTGTCATCAGGAGACTTGGGACTGATGGCATATATGGGTGCATGGTTCAATACGGATATGCTGACTTTGTAGACCCTGAGGACGATGACTTGGTGAGCCAAGTTACTAATAGCTTGCGAGCACATATTGAGATGAACTCGGATGGGCTGCCGTCTGATTCTATTGAAGAGGAGATCTCACAATTGGAGGCAGCAAAATCAGTTGGAGTGGTGCATGTTCGGGGTAAGACAAGGTTTTACACTGGCAAGGAAACTAGCTGGTTTGACAGGATCTTGCTTGGATTCTATGAGTTTCTGCACAGCAACTGTAGATCTGCACTTCCCACTCTGGCAGTACCCCTTAAACAGACAATGGAGATTGGCATGCTCTACAAGGCTTGAATGGTTATACCAATGTCAAGTTACTACTCATTGTGTGATGCAAGCTTTCCACCTTATTGGAAATCTTGATAAAAATACACGACATTAGCCGTTGAGTATTGATCTAAACTGCATACAAATGCCATGACCTTTCGGATGTTTTATCATTTGTGATAGCATATAACCAAGTTTACTTCCATGACAAGTTTGGGTTGGATGATATGCCAGATAGAAGGAACGTTCAGTTGCCTATGAAATATGGATATCTTGGTTTATGCTGGTTTTCATGCCTACAATGAAGCTTGTACGGAGGCTTCTAGCTCTGTTCTTTCCAAGCTTGCCATTGTTGAGGAGACAAAAACAAAGGTTAGTTACAAAAAGAGGTCATTACCCACTCAATTATGTTGTAGAGATTTAGTTTCTTCTGTCTTGGCATCATTTTTGTTTCTTAACCTCAAGTTACTTTAAATGGTTGGCTCTGTACCTTACATACCTGAACCTGGAATTGTAGTATGTGATACCTTGCTTTTCTGAGCCATTTATCCAAATTATCAACCATTTATCCAAACTTGGTTTATCTTGAAAGGACTACGATATAAATGTTGGGAAGCGCAGAATACCCCCAAGATCACGGCTATAGCGTATATGAGTAATACAAAAAAATTTTACCGTTCTAATCTATGAGTATAAGATCATACCTTCAGATTTGAACCTTGGATTACTTTTATTCGATTGCTTGACCTCAACCTTTTAGCCTTCCGCCGTATTCCCGAAAATACCTTCCTTCTCTCACAAGATGGTGGGATCTTTCGGCCGACCTAGGGTTTCTTGTTTTTCTTTTTCCTTAAAAACGTTAACCCTAGCAACCAACTGAGAGAGTATTTATAGGGCTACAACAGGAACCAATAGGCAAATATGAAAAGGACTTTCCACGTAATTAAATCTCTCAATCCTATCCCGGATTAGGATTCAATTACGTAAATTACAATTCATTCCACTAAAGAATTATAATTGTACTCCTAATCATATTCGAATTTATATTTTCGAGCCTTAATATTAAATACTTATTATCTCCCCACGTTAAGATTACAGATATCCATCAATTAAATTTAATTACTGACAATATAATTTAATTGGTTGTTATTATCCTTAAGACTTATCCACTTAACTTATTTGATGTATCGAATTCAAAATCCACTTGCAAGATTTGATACAATCAAAACTTATAAGCTTTCTCAAGGGGATATCATCAATCCAAATTAACAGGACGTGGATTCCTTCAACTATTAATATTCACCATATATATATGTTATTGTCCAACCCACTGAGTTTATTGACTCATATAGAATCTCACTCTATGTGTAATCAAAGCAATAATCACTACATACACGTGTCTAGAAATAAAATTCAGATTAAGAGCATAAGTAATCATAATATTCATGAGTTTTAAATTATTTTATAAAGTCAGTATAAAATAATTAACTTAACTGGGTCATGTTCAATACACAAAGTGTACTAGCACAAATAGTTAGAATAAACCATTCCTCGTAGTCAAGACAGACCTACTAAAAATTTGTGCTACAGTTCTACTGATGGTGTGTCCAATTCCATCTAAAACTGTGAACAATAAACTTGTATTCCAAAAGAACCGATGATCTAGTCTTCTGTGTGTAAGCCATACTTTACACACTAGATCAAATATTCTTTGTAAATACTAGACACATGCACATATATATATATATATATATATATATATATATATATATAGTAAATGACACACATTGCTCAAAATGAATTCTCATTAAAATGTAAAGACATAACATAAAGCATATCTTTTAGTCTATATCTCTATCAATAAAGTGGGTTATGAGTATCTATATGCCATGTCTTCTCAAAAGAGAATGTCAATAGAATATCCGCACCAATGATTTGATTTTACTAAGGATGATTAAAATGTGAACTAACAACCATTTACGCGTTGGAGATAACATCTCTTATACTGTACTGAAGCAATTTGTAAAGCACATGCTAAAACGCGTGAACCAAAGAAAAAATGCTCAGAAGGCTATCGCAACAATTCAGGCCCAACCCAAGCCTATGCAAAGGCCCAAAACGCATTTGAGTCGACTAAATATTTCCTCCTCTCGCGCGGTCCGTGTTGCTGTTATGAGTCTGACTAGCCATGCATGCGATGTACAAAGATCTTTCCATAGTCTTCTTGCAAAAAAAAAAAAAAAAAAAAAGGACAATAGATCCCAGAAGTCTTTTCCAGTGATGCCTCCGCTGTCGTTACCTGCCTCCTTTTCCAATGGACACAAATACCTAAAAGCATAGTTCATTTCAGAAATTTTAGTCAAAAAATATGATTCATAAAACAGCTATTTCATTCATTCCCAATCCGCTGTCGTTGCGTCTGCCGATGATCATCATCGCGACCAGACCATTTTGCACCGAAAACGCTGTATAAAGATTTTTCCTTCATGCCTATTATGCCTATCACGAGTCAGGCGTTTCATTTCGGTGCAAAATGGGCCGGCCTTCACCGGCGTCCCTTCGGCCCAAGGATCGGCCAGCCCAACAAGCGCAGCCCGAAACACCAACACCAGGGGACGGGCACAGCTCGCAATACCAAGGGACTGGCATATGGCCCTCAGACCAGCGGCAGGGCTGAGCCACATGTCGTGCTGACCTGACCCCTGGCATGGCCTCAGCCCGATCCGATTGACCGAACCGGGTTGTCAGCCTGTGTTCATGTCCAATAAACCAAGTCATTTTTTTTAAAAAAAACTTAAGTAATACATGAAAATATTTTTAAAACTAATTATTTAGAGAAGAATAACTCAAAAATTGGCTATAGATATTATAAGAGATAAAAAACGTAAAATCATGCAAACGTATCATAAACAACACGTGGTGTTCCGAGGCCGATCATAAACAGTATGAGTCGTACACTACAAGCTGTTGCGTTGGTAGAGCGTGTGAGTCTAGTCAGCTCAGTTCCTACGGTTATGTTGCACCTATGCGGATGGAGCTATTGTGGTGGCCGACCCGTGCCGTACTATGGCTCCGTTCGTTTGACATCACTTTTTTCAGCGCAAGGCAGCACACCACAGCCTAGACGAGTGCGCTCGCCCGCCCTCCCTCCGTCATTCTCAATCGAAGAGATACCACGTACGAATGATGCATCTCTCAGCCTAAGTTTGAATGAATGAAAATAATAATAATAATAATAATAATAATAATAATAATAATAATAATAATAATATCTTATTTGGATGAAGAAAAAAAAGTAGAGAGAAAAGAAAATCAAAGAAAAAAATAGAGAGAAAAAAATGATGGGCTAAAAGTTTTTTTTTCAAAATTGAAGCGTTTTTGGAAAGAAAACTCAAGGGTGCTTTTTCAAATTTTTTTCATTTCAATATTGATCCTTTCAAAAAAAAATTAATATATTTTTAATCATTTATAATAAGAATATTATTATCATTATAAATTATTAATTTTTCTCTTTATTTTTCTTCCATCCATCCAAACAGAAGAGAGAAAATATTTTCTCTTCATTTTTTTTTCTTCCTACTTTTCTCTCTATCCCAACAGAACATTACTCGTTCACAAAATTAGTATCATTACACTAATTTTATACTGTAATTATTTTTAAAAAAATATTAAAATATAATATCATTTAAAGTTATATTTTTGTGATCTTATCAATCTAGAAATGAAGACACCTAAAGCATCCTTCGGAACGATGATTTTAGAAGTGCCATTTTTGAAAGCATGCTTTTTTTTTGTTACAGGTGGGCGATCACACCACTCTAGTGCAAGTCAAACCCAAACTATCATAGTACAAAATTTGATTAAAAATAACAGGACAAAGGACACCGACGTGCCATTCCCACTGACCAGTATGGCGAGTGACCATAGAAGCTACCCAATCAGCTGCAGTATTGGCTTCTCTATAAATATGACGAATCACAGAGGCACAAGTGGCCTGAAGAGAGACTCTGATATCTCTAATCAGGGGATTAAGAAGAGAATGAGAATCCCATCACATCTAATCCACCTAATGATCGACAGAGAGTCTCCCTCAATGATCAACCTGTGATAGCCCAAACGACGAACAACATAAGAGATGCCAGCACAAGCAGCCTGGAGCTCCGCCATTGGGACCGAAATATCCATAGAGCTATGACCGTCAGCCGCAAGTAACTGACCCTTAGAGCCACGTATGACAAACCAAGAACCAGCAATACGATCGGAGACAGAACCATCAAAGTTCACTTTGACGAAACCCGGGGGTGTGGGCTCCCAAGAGACAAAGACCGTAGAACGGTGCGCTGCCGGAGCAGTAGGGGAGTCCCAGTGACCAGGCCCATCGGAGTGAATGCCAAAATGACAGTGAGTATACTCCGGGCATGAAAGAGAGCACGACGGATAACCACCTGCGAAGCGGCCGTCTCCTCAGCAAAGACAATCTGGTTCCGAGTCAGCCAGATATGATAAGCCAAGTAGGCTGAAAAAATACCCTGGAAGCGGGGACCACTTTGGATAACCAAATGGATAGCATGCAGAAAAGAAAGCCGGGTGGGTCCATCATCCAACAACCAAGGGGTAAAGTGGGTCAACTGCCAAATCTGAGACGCACGATAACAGTTAAAAATGACATGATCAACTGATTTATTATGCATCCCACATATCGGACAGAGAGGCAGAATAGAAAGACCGTGATCAGCCAAAAGGGAACAGGTAGGAAGACAATCCCACCTGAGCTTCCACAGAAAAAGCTGGACCCTGGAATGAACTGGCAAACGCTAAATCCAAGCACCATCAGCTAGGCCCGACATCGAAGATCGGAAACTGGCAACCAGGTCCTTAGTGGGAGCACAAGGAAGACAGGACCGACGCCAAAGTCTAATATCCGGGCCAGCAGAAAGAGGAAGAGGCATAGCGAGGATACTTTGCGCCAGCTCAGTCCCAAACAGCCGAGCCACCATTGGGGCATTCCATCCAGCATTCTCCTGGGAAATCAAAGATGAAACATGCAAAGAGGGTTCAACATCCGAACTAATGAAAGTCGGCCATCGAGAAAGAGGGAGATCAACTATCCAAGTGTCCTGAATAACATCAACTGAGGTCCCATCCCCAATCATATAATGGATATCAGACATAACAGTAGGAGCTGCCTCACAGATCGCATGCCACATGAAAGAACATCCCTTGGGGAAGCTGAAAGCTGAGTCAGAAGTCCTACCACCGTATCTGCCTCGCATGACAGAACTCTAGAAGCAATGAGGGTCCATCAGGTATCTAGAGGCATGTCTCGCAATAACAGCATCACGACGGAGCACCAATGACTAGATCCCAAGACCGCCCTCGGAAATAGGCAAACAAACAATGTCCCAGGCCAATAGGTGAAGACCATGGCCCCCCTACATAGACGCCCAGAGAAAGTCCCGAATACGTCTCTCTATCTGACGAAGGCAGATAGTCGGGACCAAAGAATTGGATAACAAATAGAGAGGCAGCGAAGTAAGAATAGATCGGATCAGGGTAATACGGCCCATCATAGAAAGACCCAAAACCTGACAACGATCCAGTCGAGCAGAAATTCGACGATCAAGGTCAACGAAATCCTGCCGACGGGGCCGCCGACCCGAAATTGGGATTCCGAGATAGGTCAGGTGATCAGAGAAAGTGGAAATCCCTAACAACCGAGAAATGGCAGCACGATAGCGAGGAGGGGTCGATGGGCTGAAGCAGAGGGTAGATTTATGCAAGTTAACCCACTGCCCCGAATTCCAGCAGTAAGACTGAATGATAGCAGAAGAAGTGGCAGCATTCTGAACAGAAGCTGGGCTAAGCAGAATGCAG
The DNA here is from genome assembly GCA_900491605.1 of Calamus simplicifolius. Classification (NCBI taxonomy): domain Eukaryota; kingdom Viridiplantae; phylum Streptophyta; class Magnoliopsida; order Arecales; family Arecaceae; genus Calamus; species Calamus simplicifolius. The sequence continues at coordinate 281,990 of UESW01003940.1, read as the reverse complement.
TCGTCAGCAAAGAGAAGATGGGTAAGAGCAGGTCCGTGGGGCCCAGGCATGTAAGGCTTCAACAAAGACGACCCTACCGCCTGGTGAAGAGCATTAGATAGGTCATCCACACAGCACAAAAAGGAACGGAGAGAAAGGGCATCCCTGATGGAGACCAACAACAGAGGAAAAAAACCTCCGTCGGACTACCATTAATAATAATAGAAAAGGTAGTCCCTTGAACACAAGCCATAACCCAATCGATGAAGAGGTCAGCAAACCCAAACACCCGAAGCGTATGCCGGAGAAATATCCAACTCATCCTATCATAAGCTCTCTCCATATCTAACTGGACGGCTATAAGAGACCGTCGGCCTGGGGCACGCTGGAGGTCATGCATAAACTCCTGGGCAATGAGAGCATTATCAGTGATACTACGCCCATGAATGAAAGCTCCTTGCTCTGGAGAGATAAGACGGGGAATCACCCCCTGCAACCGAGTAACCAGGATACGAGTGCAGACTTTATATAGGGTGGTACACAAGCTAATCGGCCTAAAGTGCTGGGGGAGAAGAGCATTAACTCTCTTTGGAACAAGGGCAAGAAAAGTCCTCTGTCAATCAGCAGGAATAGTTCTGGAAGAGAAAGCATGCTGAACAGCCAAAATAACATCTCGCCCAACAATGTCCCAGTAGAAGCGGAAGAAGAAAGGCGGGAAGCCATCCGGACCAGGAGCTTTGTCAGGACCCAAGGCCCAAATCGCAGCACGAATCTCCTTCGCCAGGACCTCCCAAGTCAAAATCCCATTATCACTCTCAGAAACCCTGCCAGCCCGAGTAGCAGTGATAATAGGGGAAACAAAGGCAGACACCTCCGACCAGCGAGACTGGAAGAAATGGAGCAGCTGCTCACGAATAGCCCCATCATCCTCAAGGATGTAACATCACTAAGCCGCCGGATCCGATTAGCAGCATGCCGAGCCACTGTGGCCTGGTGAAAGAACCTGGTATTCCGATCACCTTGCTGAATCCACTGAACCCGGGACCGCTGCCTCCAATAAGTTTCCTACTGCCAGAGCAAGGAATGATGCAAAGCCAAACTACTCCTGAGATACTACAGATCAGTGTCAGATAGATAACCCTCCGCATCCTCCTTAGCCTGAAGGGTAGAAATATCAGCTTCCACAACCTGGACTTTGTGTAATAGATCCCCCACCTCTCTTCTATGCCATCCTAAGAGCCTATGTTTAGTGAGCTCTAAGCGGCGAGAAAGACGGTAAGTAGAGTTCCCTCTAACTGGCGTACGCCATACCTGACTAATTAAGGACCGAGTCGAAGAATAACACGACCAAAATTGCTCAAACCGAAAAGGCCCCCGCCTGTGAGATGACACCTCAGTAGAGATGAGGAGGGGACAATGGTCTGATGCAATTCGAGGGAGATGAGAAGTAGTAGCGCCGAAAAGTACTACATCCAAGAAGAGGAGGCCAAGGCCCGATCCAACCGCTCCCACACCCGAGCAAATCCACTACGATTATTGCACCAAGTAAACTGCGGCCCCAAAAAGCCCAGATCAAAAAGACCAGCTGAGGATATGAAAGAGCGAAACTCACTGGAGTTCGGAGAATCCACAAACCGACGCCCCCCACGCTTCTCAGAAGCATCCACTATACAATTGAAATCACCAGCGATAAGAGTGGGGAGGCCCTGGCCTAACAAGGTAAGAATCTCATACCAGAGAACACGCCGCTGGCGATAGTCAGTACTAGCATAGACACCCAGAAGCAACCAGGGCGGAGAGATTCCCTCCGAAATAACCAAGGCCACTTGCTGATGACTATGGTGAAAAGCATCGACTCGGATTGCAGGATTACGCCAAAGAGCCATAATACCCCCCGAGAGACCATTAGCTTCCACAGCATAGGAAGACCAGTTACGGGAAACATGCCGCCGGAAGTGCTGAAGACTAAGACCCGACAAACCAGTTTCCAACAAAACACATATATCAAAATGATAAACCTGCAAAAGCCTGCCAAAGGAGGACCGAAAAGATGGTTTCAGTGCTCCTCGAACATTCCATATGAGGATCTTCATCAACAAAAAAAGAAACCAGGTAACCTTAGGTCCCACCCTGAGTCCCAGACATTATCATGTCTGAAATGTCTTCCGAATCAGTACACTGCACCTGGAGTCCCTGATCAGGCAACTGACACTCAACCTGATCATGTAGAGCCGGCTGCTGAGCTGACTCCATGGGAGCAACTCCACTCTGGTCCATAGGATGCGATCCGACTCCCCGGGGAATAGAAGGGGAAATGGCTAAGGCATCTTTTAGTGTAGAAAAGGCAATCTCATAAGCATCTTTACCCTGGGGAGGAGGATCAGCTTTCACATATGGGCCCTTACTTAAAGAATGCACCCGGCCCTTGCCTTTCGAAGGCTTAGGGGATATTCTTGGCCCACTGAACTCAGCTGCCCGGGCCCGTTTCAAGGAGGCTGGATTGGCATCCTCCTGGACCTTAGGACATTCGGCCCAACGATCCGAACCAATAAGAGTAAAAGGATTTACTGCTACTTTCCCATCTACCGGTATCTGAGCTCCAACCTAAGAATCAACATCCTTAGACATAGAGGGGGTCTCAGCCTGATCAGCAGAAGTTTTAGCCTTGAATTGGAAGATTGAATCCGTGGTAAGCATCTTAACACTCTGATTAACTAGGGGATTATTCTTCCTTCTTCCCTTGGAGACCTTCTGAGCACTTGGGAGAATAGCTGCAATCAAAGAGTCCCCAGGATCAGCCACGGGAGCAGAAGAATGCCCAGATTCAGAATGAACCGTGACCGGCACGGACTGGGAGTCCCGGCACGGTCCCTTCTCATTCTGCCATCTTCCCTTGGAGACCTTCTGAACATTTGGGAGATTGGCTGCATTCAAAGAGTCCCCAGAATCAGCCACAGGAGCTGAAGAAAGCTCAGTTTCAGCATGAATAGTGACCAGCACGGACTGAGAGTCCCGGCACGGTCCCTCCTCCTCCAAATTCTCAGAGTGGATGATCGCCACATTTGGCATAGAGGACGACGGCACAGTTCTACGCCTAGAGACCTTGGCCGGCTTCCTCCATCCCTCTTGATCTCCCAGAGCAACATCTTTGCCCTTGCTCGTCGACTCCTCAGCCACAGCCTTACCCGATGAGACCCTAACATTCAACAAGACAGGGGAAGGCTTCCGATGACGGAGCGCAGCCATCCAAGGGCCAAACAGTGGAGCCGCTACAGAAGACCCCTGCTCCGGAGAAGACGAACACGGCCCAGATAAATGGATTGATCCACAGTTGGGGCATATACAATCAACGTGCTCATACATAAATTGCTACCAGAAAGGGGATCCGTGACCTCTGAATCTCGCCCCCGGCCAGAGTGGCTTACACAAATCGACCCTGACACAGGCTCGAGCGAAGCTTCCCCGACGCTTCTCCTTCGTGAAAGCATCAACCTCCACAAATTGTCCAGCCACCGACAAGATGCTTCGGAGTGTCTCCTCGTTCTAGTATTCAATTGGAAGATTCGGGAGACGAATCCAAAGCAGTGCTGATCGTAAGGCATCTTTCGCAGGGACAAAGTCAGGCTGCCATGGCTCCACCGCTAGCGATTGGCCATTAACAATCCAGGGCTGCAGCAGAGCAGTACTACGAGTAGCTGGGAGCTCAAATTTCAGCAAGATTGTCTGGTGGGCAAGAGAGATTCTGTCAATCCGGCCAGCAAGGCCAGCCCGACGAAACTCTCTGAGCACCTCTTCCGAAGGAACCCATCTCGACAAAGACCGAGCAATCACTCCTGAAGCAGACCAATCCTCCGACTCTCGGTCAAGCGCCGCCGTAGGAAGCTGGATGACCTCCGGAAACATTCGTTCCAAACCAGCAATTTCAGCAGGGGACGGCGATGGAACCGATAAGGAGAACACGCTGTCCACTCTCCGTCGTGATGATGCTCCGCGAACGAAAAAACCATCCTCACCGGACGGAAGAACCGTACCACCATTGGCCATCTCCAGGGGAGAAGCAGTCACCGGAGACAGCAGCACTGTCGGAGATCAGGACGATAATAGTCTGTAGCACTAATCTTAAAGCAGACCCAAAGAAGAGAACCAAAACACCCGATCTCACGGTTCTTAAAGCACAGCACTACCCAATTAAGGTGTTTAAAGCATGCTTTTAAAAGCATGTTTTTAAAATGCCATTTTGAACGATCTTTAAATTTTTTTATAAAATAATATATTTTTAAATTAAAAAACTAATAAGAAGGCGTCACTTTAAATAACGTTTCTAAAAGGACCATTCTAACCGTCCCATCATCCACTGATGATGCAACTTCGAAACGATACTTAAAAATTAAAAAATATTATTTAAAATAATGTTTTACACTTTAATATTAAATTTGTAAATAATTTGGTTTTGACATTAAAAAAAAAGAAAAATCAATGCCAAATAACATCGATTTTGTAAACGAGTTTGCTTCTCTTCCCGTTTGCGTGGAGATGATGCATAACGCCGTTATTTGAATATAATATTTTTAAAAAGCTTAAAAAATACTTAAAATGCTATTGCAAAACAAGAAAGAAATCGTTCAGGCAAGCTCAAAGACATAAATCGTTTGAAAAAGATTTTGTACGTCATATTCAATATAGCAAGTTCTATATGAACTGTATCATTTTTTTATTAGTTTATATGTATATGATATTCATTAAAAATATTAAGAAAATTTTATAATATTTTAATAAAAAAATTACGATATCTCAGTTTTAAAATTATGACACTATGTTATAAAATTATGATATTCATTCAGAAAGTCAAAAAAATTACGATACCTCAATTATAAATTTACGACACATGATTATATCCATTCAGAAAATGTATCTTTAAATAATTCTAAAATAAAGGTGAATAAATATTAATGTATGTCATGTTAAAATTTAAGATGATAAACTTACGACATTGTATTTATAAAATTAAGATATCTATTAAGAAAATTTAAAAAAATTATAATATTTCAGTTGTAAATTTACGATATCATAATTATAAAATTTTGATATTCATTAAAAAAATATATCTATTTATAAATTAAAAAAAAAAAGCTGAATTAAAACTCATATCAACCCATGTCAGTGTAGCAAGTCTTTGCCCGCCTGATTTTCGTAACCAAACCAACTCCACCCAATGTCCCAGCGCAACCAGTACAATCCCCAACCTGCCCCACGGGAACGAGGATCCCGTTCCCATTCCAGTGCTCTATTCTTATTTTTCAAAAAAAAAAAAAAAAACAACTTAAAAATACATTCTAATTGCTCTTTTTATTCTTTTTTTTAATTATTTTTAAAAATATTTTTAAAATATTTTTTTTTCAAAATTATAATTTAATTATGTAAAAACATAAAAAAAATTTATATTAATAAATAAAAAAAGCTCTCTATGCATGTATGTACGTTCGTTCGTTGCAGAGATACTGATCTTCCCCAACGTCAAGCACGTGGATTTTTATTTTTTCAAGATTTATCACAAATCTGATTAAAACTTAAAAATCATCAGGTATATACCAAACTAATAGGCCAAATACTCATTGCTCACCATTCAATGATGCAAATCTACAAGCTGTCTATATATATATATATATATATGTTACAAATGGACGATCACACCAGCTTTGATTGAGTCAAACCCAATATATCACAGTACAAATTTGAGAAAGCACTTATGAGCACGGATCATCTAGCATTCAGCACCACGATCCGGAGTGATAGGCGACCCAGGCAGCAATCTAATCAGCCGCTGAATTAGCTTTCTGATAAGTGTGCCATATCTGAACTATATCAGCCTGATAAAGTATACATCGAATGTCGCATATCTACAATCTTCTTTGATAATATCAGCAGGTCCATAACTAAACAAGTAATCCGATGCCATGTTTTAGTGTATGCATCAATTCCGAAATAAGCCAAAGTGAAATGTAGAGCATCTCTTGCATTCACAATGCAAATTTCATTTAACATGCCACATTAAGGCTGTGTTTGAAAAAGAAATAAAGATATCCATCTTGTTCCTAAAAGCTAAAACTACAAAGGATAAGTCTTAAAAAAGTTAATCAGAGAGAATAACTCATATTTAACCATGGGTTATTCTCTGAACTTACTTCCTAAGAAATGAAGTAATAGTTATTTTTCTCCGAACTTATCCTTTATGAGCAAAATTGTTATTATAAAAAGCTGATTATTTTCTCAGCTATCCCCTGAATAAGCTCTATCATGTACACTTATTCAGGTATAACTATTTTTCTATCAAATATTACCTAAATAAACTTTTATCTTGTTCCATACAGCTTGGCGAGAGTGACTTAAGAGCTTAGCCATTGAACCAGCTGTTGGTTAACAGATATCTGATCGATAGCTACTAAATAACCATTTAAAGATGGCCTAATAACTAATTCAAAAGGAATTTTAATCTATTTTAGATTGCATGAACGCTTCTTATCAAGAAAAATGCAAATGCTATCACATAATGTGAATTGAGAAGAATCCTGACAATGTGATTTTTCGATAAGCATGTTACGCCAGCCAATCAAATGTAATGTAACAAATCGGTTTATTAATAATATACCGTCTCTATTCTGGCAATTAAGGAAAGGTTGTTACACACTTATTATACCATCATCCACCATCGCAAGCTATCTAAATGAAATCTACCTGATGTGGCTAATGAGAGCCATGTATAAATTGACGGTCAAAATAACCTAACGGCAAGAATCGTTTGAACACAAAGCAGCCCAAAGGTGGCCCCAACTCACAAAGCGGCCCAGAGGCGGTCCCAACTCATAGGCGGCTCCTAGGCGGGCCCAGTTCACAAAGCATACCAGAGGCATTCCCAGCTCATAGGCAGCTCCTAGGTGGCCTCGGCTCCTAGGCAGCCCCAGTTCACAAAGCGACCTAGAGGCATCCCTAGTTCATAGGCAGCTCCTAGGCGGTCCCAGCTCCTAGGTGGGCCCAGTTCACAAAGGGGCCCAGAGGCGGCTCCAGCTCATAGGCGGCCTCATACCCCTTTCATCCCTGAACTCAACTATTGGCTTCCCAAACAAGCCTTCACTTCTAACAAGGATAGGCCCATCAGTCATCTCTGATTCATATGTGTCTAATAAGACAAACGTGCTAATTCTGGCACAAGCCCAAGAAGTCATAAACCATTATGAAGCTTTAATTGCCTGGATCAGACGAACTCAAAAAGTCATCATTCATTATGAAGTTTTAATGACTCTGACCAAATAAGCCTCAAAAAGTGATCATCTACCATAAAGTACCACTCATCCAGTTCAGGTGGGATGAATCCAACCCCACTAGTTCTGACATTCTATTAGCAAAAATCATGGCTCATCATGAGATTCCAATCTTATCCAACAAGCCACGCAGACCCAAAGCAGCAACAAAACGGATAAAAGGGACCCCTGACTAAGGTATGAACACTAAAACAAATACTTAGAGAATTTTCTCATCTTCTTTCTAATTCTCATTTGAGCTTCTTCAAGCTCACGGTTGTGATTCTGATCACTAACTTGAGCGTCAGAGGGTTCCCGTCGGAATATCAGATCCTCAGGACTTCTTAGAGATCTCGGAGTTGAGATGAAGCTTCTTCGTCAAGGTCACAGTCCGTTCACTAGCACTCAAGGACGTCAGTTTAAGATGATCAGGCATCATCACTACCAAACCCACTCTTGACTATCATAATTTATAGAATAAGGAGGTGAAGTGTTAGCTCTCCTTCAATTGAGTGAACAATTAATGAAGCCTCCTCCATTATTTCTCCTCCATTGTTTCTATAATCTTGAAGTATGTAATGCCACCTCGCCTTATCTATATAGAGCAGGGTGCTTTTATCAGAGGGCATAGCATCTCGGATAACGTCCTTGTTGCTCAAGAGTTCATGCATGATCTTCATAGATCTTTTGATCATAAATGATTTATAGCTGTTAAGCTAAATATGGAAAGAGCTTACGACAAACTGAGCTGAATTTTTTTTTACCGAACTCTCCTTGAATTTGGGTTTGATGGCCTCTTCATTGATTGGACCATGGTTTGCATTTATAAGCCATCCTTCTCTATTATTATTAATGGTAGTCAGACCGATTTCTTCCACTCTACTGTGGGTCTGCGATAGGGATGTCCGCTATCCCCTTCTTGTTCATCCTTACTACCGATGACTTATCTCGAGCACTCTACCAGGCGCAACATGATCATCGCATTGTACCCTTTATGGCTGGGCCTCACGGGCCTTCGGTCTCTCATTTTTTGTTTTTTGACGACTGCATATTGATGGGCTAAGCTAATGTCTGTAATGCGACTATTTTTGCATCCATTATTCAGTGCTACTATCAGCCCTCTGGGCAGAAGATTAATCTACAAAAGTTGTTGGTCTGCTTTAGTCCAAAGACTCCTGCAACAAGGAGGGTATCCATTCTACAAGCTTTGGGTATTACCAACTAGAATGACCGTCTATCGTATCTAGGATCCCCATCACGGGAAGATGGCCACGTAACAATGATTACAGTGATATAGAACGGCGGGTCCATGATCAGATGATGGCTGGCAGGTCACTGGGTTATCTATGATGGTTAGGATCACCCTTCTGCGCTCGATGCTTTCGTCCCTTCCTCTTTATCTGCTATCCAATGTTGCTATCCCAAGTATCTGTCTCAGAAGGATAGAGAGATGTTTTATCTATGCAGGATGATCATGGTACTCATCTGCAGGCTTGGGACACTGTATGCATGCCGACTGCTAAAGGTGGTTTGGGAATTCAGTCACTGACTGTGATGAGAGAGGCTCTGATAGCTAGACACGCTTCGCGGTTCCTTCTTGATCTGCACTATTTTTTAAGCTCCTTTATGCGAGCTAGATATGATGATTGGACTGCCACTATGAACTTCCAGGTGACTCATGGTTATTCTTTCTTTTGGAAAGAAGTTTGCCATCGTGCCTCGGCTATCTTGAATAACATATTGTAGATGATTGGTGATGGATCCTCAGTAGATGTTACTTAGGATACGTGGATTGCTGATGGCCCTCTTTCATGCTAGCCTATACTTATCAGCTCTAAGACTCCTAGCAGCATAAGAGTTTCTGATTTGATCTCTCAGGATCTTCACTCCTAGCATATACCTACAGCGTCCTGGTTCTTTGAGGAGGAGCTAGCCCGTCGAATTCTTTCTATCCCGCTCATATCGGGACATTCATCTGACACCAAGGTATGGAAGAGATCTTGTTCTTCTAGTGCTCCGATCAAGGATCTTATGAAGATATATAGGCCACAGCCTCAGTGTTGGCCCAGATGGCAACCCAAGAGGGGGGGGTGAATTGGGTTCTTAAAAATTTAAGACTTTTTGAAATATTTTAAACAAATTAACTCAAGATGTGCAAGTGAGAGAAATTAACTTATAAGCAATACACAAACAGAAATATAAGAGAGATAGAGTGAGAGACAAATGAGCACGGCAAACACAAGATATTTTTATAGTGGTTCGGTGCAACCAGCACCTACGTCCACTCCCAAGATTCACTTGGGTCCACACTATAATCTCCTAGATTACAGCCGAGTTGTTTTACAAGCTCACAACTCAAACTTGTTGTTTTCCGGGATCACAACGAACCCAGCCGGTTTTACACGGGCTTACCAGCACAAAACCCAACTCGTTGTTTTTAACGGGATCACAACGAACCCAAAACGTAAGCTATCCCAAGCTTACAACGAGGTACAACTACCTCCACTGATTCAATCCACTGATTGAATCAGTACACAAGAAATAAATCAGAGTTTAATACAAACAGCTCCTCTTGAGCAGAATAATCAAAATAAAGCTTAGGTTTAGAAAAGCCTGATTAATAAGCTTGAATGCAGGCTTGGCTTCTTTGCTTCTCTTCTCCAACTCCTTTGAAGTGTGGAATCAGGCCTCAGCACAGATTCTCCTAGCTTTGGGGCTTTTGGATGTTGGTTGAAGCTTTTCTTCTTTTTCTTCTAGGTTGGAAGATCTTGATTTTGCTCTTGGTTGCTTTGGGATCTCCTCTTGAACTTTTTGTAGATTGTAGATCTGGAGCACACGAATCTCTCTCTTTGATTTCACTCCTTTTGAATCTCTTTTCTTGACTCAAATGATTTTTCCAATGAAGCTCTGTTTTTCCCTCTTTTTGAAAGATTTTCTTTTCTCTCTTTTTCACCACTCTATTGTTTTCTTTTTTTTGATTTGAAAGAGCTCCTCTATTTATAGATTCTGCAAAAATATATCCGTTAGAAACACAGAAATATAGCCGTTATTTGAAAATCTTACCGTTGGGGCTGACGTGTCGTCGTGAAAAATCGCCCAGAATTTCGCGGAGTCGACTCGAGCACTGTGGGAGTCGGCTCGAAGTCGATTACTAAAAATAGAAACATTTTAAACGTTAGAGGGTCGACTCGCGAAGAACCAAAGTGTCGGCTCCTGACAGTCGGGGGTCGACTCGAAGAAAATGGGGAGTCGACTCGAGAAGCGCTCAAAAAACATGCTTTCTGTTGTTTGAGCGGAGTCGGCTCGCACAGTCCAGGAGTCGGCTCGCACAGAGTCAGGGGTCGACTCTTGAAATCCAAGGGTCGACTCGAGAAAATCAGAAATCTCTGTTACTTACTGGAGTCGACTCTGAAACTCTAGAGTCGGCTCCGGAACGTATCAAAAATCAGAAATTTTTCTGATTGACTTTGAAATTCGTCCCAGAATAATTTTAAATGATATTTTGACTTGAATACAATAAATATGACATTAAGCATGAATTCAAGACATGTTTCAAGAAATCATTGATTG